>OY979696.1:147519446-147559446 GCA_963855945.1 Thereva nobilitata
ATCTCGTAAAACAACCGTGAATAATTCAAATGGATGTATGAGGTACGAGATGGAATAAAAAAATCTTCACATGTTAATGTTAATACATTTTTTTCCCTACATTTTTCTACATACTTCTTATAAAACTCCTTCACACTATCTGAAGCATTGTTGTTGTGGTACATAACAATGTTTAAAAATTTCAGCATTTCAAATAATTGCAAAGTTCCGTTTGCTTTAGGAGGATGCTGTCACTGCCAATGGGGATTTTGTGTTCTTGTTTTAATGCCTCTTGGTTTGGTGGTAGTAGTTCGATTTGACCTTGCAAGTTACACAGGTAGTTAAAAACGACTGTCCATCCAGGGTATGTTGTTGAAATAGGTAAGCAACCGTGATGATGGAACACTATTTTAGCCTCGAATGATGACGTATCAAATCCGAGTATAACTTTCTTGCTATGCCAGTCGTCTAAGTGGTACGTGTAATTTAACAAAACATTTTCCCCGGGTACTTCTGCTAAGCATCTGGACAGCTTCTTCTTCTTGCTAGATTTTGTTGCTGCTGGTACTGATTCACATTTAGACAGCTTATCCCTTCCTTTGACAGTGATTACACTGTTCGTTCCTACGTACGTTCCTCACGAGCTTTTGGATGAACGGGGAAGGGGAGATGACGCCCTTCATCATCTCCACTTCCCCGTTCATCTAAAAAGCTCATGAGGAACGTACGTAGGAACGAACAGTGTAATCACCGTCTTTAGATTCAGCGATCCTCTGTTTCTTACGTGATGACTCCATCTTACTCCAACTAAACTTGTACACTGAATATTCAAACTTTGTGTGTTCAGGTTTTTATAGTGCTGATCTCAGCCTTACATGATTGGTTACAAAAATCTCCACCATTTTGTGTAAAATTCTTCAAGTATAAATTAATTACTTTATTATCATTTAATCTTAAGTCACTAGCAGTAAACTGTTTTAAAAAAGTCTTGAGGCTCTTTCCTCTACATCGAGAATATAGAAATACACAGCAATAATGTCCACAGGTCGATGAAAACAGGCTTTGTAATCGTTTCTTGTTATTTAAAAACGTGTTTGAATTAGCAAGTAGGAATTTTTGAAAAAACTTATTCGTGGGATATCTTCCAAACGAGTCAAAGTACTCTGCAGGACCCTGTTTAGGAAAATAAAATGTAACCCAATGAGTCCCACCTTTATTTGATGGATCCGTATTAGCTATGACGCATGCGGGTTTTTTTATTTTTTGCGGTAGATGGTTGCAGGGGAAGACTCCTCTAAAAAACTTGTTTGTTACACAATTATTTGTCAATGCTGTTGCAAGTTCGATCGTGTTCATTCTTGTTCACAGGTAAATGTAGCCTCTAGATCAATGACCTTAGTAAGAGATGTAACGTAGTTATTTATAAACTCCTTAGTTGATGGACCACGAACAAAGATCGTCTTAAATTTCGCCAGAGTTTTTATAAGGTCTTCATCTATCCGTTTTAGTTCAAGGTTGCCAAATTTAGTTGATTGTTGTTGCTCGTTGCATTCTGTACTAGATGTTGGATACTTAAAAATTATTTCCTTCCCAAATGTTTTATTTTGCGCAGTGAATCCAGCTAAAGAGACTCTTTTAAAGAAGGTATATTCACCCCCGCAAAAGTATTCCGCATTAATTAAACAGCTCATATTTACCGTAATGAAGCAATTTGTCAACTAACAGTTTGTTGCAAGTAGCCGCCTTATATAGATTTAAAAATTTGTGTAAACATTTCGATCCTTGTCAATTTCAATGCTTCCATCATACTCAGCATATACAATGCACGTCACACTATTTTGTAACGCGTCTCTAAATTTTCCTTCAACTCGTACTGTCCCTTGATTTAGAAAATTGCCGCAAGTCATGTTATATGAATTGTCTGTGGTTAAATCGAAAGCAAGAAGAAAACATCCTTTGTCGAATAATTTCTTGGATATTTGATGACCTTTATCGAAATAATGAATACCTGTTCCTCTGAATAACGTATTGTATCCGCGTGTACTAATCGAGAGGTTGATTTGGTATCTGTACGCCATTCACTGATAAATTGAATCTGGTAATGTTGTTATTTTTAAAGTTAAAGGGGTTCTTTGTCCTTCTGCCCGTGTACGCATCATTGTCCACCATACCAAAAATTATTAAGTTCGGTAACTGTCCGATGACGATATTATCCAGTGAAAGTGTAAATGTGTTTGCGGGAATAGTGTAGCTCTTAACTTCAACTCGCTTGTATGGGTATATGGCATTTGAACGCTGCAGAACTGTCTCATGTGCTAATAAAATATTCGGGTTAACTGTTACGTGATTCATGTACATGGTTGCATCCAAGATTTTTAATTGTGGTGAGTCATCGCCGGCCTTGGATAAAATATAAAATTCTGGTTTTTCAATCGATAAAACTACACGTAAATCGACACCGTTTAATAGCAACTTATCCTGATTAAGCAAATCAGTATGAGTTTTCCCCATCAGTTCAACTACATTACTTTTATTGAAAAGTTTCTGCCGATCTAAATAGCCTTGATGTAATTCAGCGACGGGTTTTTCGATATCTGCAATTTTCACATCGTCTTTGTCAAGATACCAGCCGACCGACTCCAAATGGGTTGATGCAGCATCTTTGCCATAATTTAATAAATTTTCAATATAAGCGCGATAATTGTAATTGTGGTCGGTTTGAGCAATTGGTTTCCCATTCAAATATACGGTGCACTGCCGAAATATGGAGTGTAAAACGTTGTTTATTAAACCTGGAACATCACCTTCTTTTGAATAAAGTTCTTCTTTTCCATCTTTTATATTAATTAATTGTAATTTTAAACGAAGATAAATGCTAGATAAATCACGGTATGTATCTCCATGACCCAAGGTTACAAACTCTAGAACAGAGGAGTTGTCTAGTGAGGCTATTGGCTTATATGCTACTTCTTCTGTTTTCAAAATATTGCTTTGAACTGGTGGTGTGGAAAAAAGATCCAATTCCGATTTCATACATTCTTTTTACGACATTATGTCTATTACTTATCAAAAATGTCCAGTATACGTTTACGTATCTTTCGTTTTGTTTTCAAAACTCTTGCTTTTATTCCTTTTCTTTGATTTTTAGTTTTGCAATTTCTCGTGCGTTTAGGTGTTTTGCCACGTCTCTTACGTTTAAGAGCTGGTTTTATATGCAAGGTTGTAAACGGGTTCGGTCTTTTTATACCTGCTCCACTCACACCGTCAAACACTTTATTTATACCTTTCTGAGCTAAATCTTGAATAGCAACTCTACCGTGTTCTTTTAAAATATCTTTAACTGATTTGCTGTTGATGTTTTTATCTTGTATTATAGCTTGTCCAGTTTTTACAGCTGGTTGTGCTAATGTTTTTAATCCCGATGTAGCTAGAGGTTTTAAGTGTCGAAATAATGCACTGAAAAAGCTACCGATACCTCTTCCACGTTGATAAATAAGTGGACCACGATATAATTCTCCAATATCTGACAGACCACTGCCGCTTTGTATTAAATACTAACGCGTATAATAGGAATTCATCTCGTAATTCTATTTATACTATGCAAGAACAAGTTGTTGTGTGAATATTTATAGTTTTTATTGTCTCTTGAAATGCAGCATTACATATGTCGGAATATAACTTGTTTTAAAGTCAACTAATTCCCCATGGTGATCAGTTATTTTTATAGAAATACTTTCGATAAAAGTTTTTTCTATAGGACAGTATTCTATATGTTCAAATCTTAATATAGTACCACACTCTTGAATCGGTATTATTCGTAGATATCTTACTAGTTTGTCACCTATAGCTCTAGGTCGAATAATATCAGTGTATGTATTATATTTTTCTCAGAGCAATCTTTTATAGTTTCTTGTGTAACTCTTGGTAATCGCTGTGTCAATTCTTTAATTGTTGTATCGAGAGAATCAATTTTTTCCATTATTGACCTGTGCTCTTGTTGTAATCCCGCTGTGTCAAATGAATCTTTTATTTCTGCCAACAATGCATCAGGATTACGCTTGTTTTCAGGTGTTTGGAGAAATACATCTGTGATGAAGTTTGAAAGATTATCTATGTTTGTATTAATTGGTACTGGTGTGGATAAATAGTCGCCCGAGCTTTGTTTTTCATACGGGACCTGTAAAATTTCACTGTTTTTAGTTATTTTCCGTTGCTCGGGTGGCTTTGCTTTGAGTGAATCTTTCTTCAGCCTATTCAATATTTCGAAAATTGTATTTTTAATTTCAATAATTCGTTTATGTTTTTCTTCTTCGTTAAGCTTTTTATCGTCAAAGTGTACATTGGCTAAAAGAAATGTCATGAGATCTTTAACATTCAAGTGGGAGGGGTAGTGGTTTTTTTATTTTTATCGTAACGCCCAATTCCTCTAAACGGAGTTCGAACACACCATGCTCCTTTTCACCAGCTTTTTTCTTTTTTTTTTCAGCTGTTTTTATGCTAGCCGGTGGATGTGTATAGTTGTCTATTGTACCCTTCAAAACGGGGTGTTTTCTATTCTTCCTAGGAACTTGACCAAATACATCATCAACAAAATCTTCAATTGATTCATAGTTCTTATATTTTAAAATAACGATTTCTGAAGTCTTTTTTCCTTTATATATGTGCAGTATGTATTCGTCTGGCTCATGCTTATACTTTATTTCAGGGATAACTTCATTAAAGTGGTCATCTTCTAACCGCTTCCACATTTTCGTTTTAACATCATTCAAGTACATGGTATACCATGAAGGTGTAACTGCATTATAAAATGTTAGTAAAAATGCAGAAAGATTTATTTGCCCAGCTCTGTAGCTAGTTTGTTCAAGATTTTCTGGCGTCCATTCAAGTTTTACATTTTCATTTATTTTGATGCTAAGTATTTTAAAATCCTTTTGATGCTGCTTTCTAGCTTCCTTTAACTGGTCGTCTGCGCGCCTCGCTCTTTTAGGCGCATTTCCTTCATTGGAGATTGCACGTTTTGTTATTTCAAAATTTGGTAGAGAAATTTTAGTTATTCCGACACGCCAGTTTCCACTAAACTTGCATGGTTTAGCAAGTGCATTTGTAAAAGCCGATAGCGTATTTTCCGGGTAAAATTGCATAGAGTTATTACTTAAAAGACATACGTAAAAATCATTTTCCTTTATGTCCACAGGCAGTTTTTAAAGTCTTTCCCAAGGAATCTTCGAAGTACTTTGAGGTTTATCCTTTGGGTTCTTCAAACGTTCACTCTGTCTAACACCGAGCTTGCGCACAGGAAATGAAAGCGTATATTGACCAGATTCTAGTTCAGAGGGTCTTAATATAGACTGTTTCTGGGCTGGTTTTGTTTGTTTTCCACTTTGTTCTAATTCTTCTATAACATCGTTAGCTTCATCGACAGTCATATTCATTGGTACAGTATATTGTGTTATACCATCTTCACCCGTAATTATTTTATAATCCTTTTCACGTGCGTTAGGTGCAGATATTGTTCTTAGTATTTTTCGTGGCGGCTTTAGCGTTTTTGCTATACCACTAGCTGATAATCGTCTTTTGGCTGCTGGTGATAAAGATCTTCTTGGCGGAGTTATACTACCTGCTTCTTCAAAGACTTCTTCATCGTCTAGAAAATCCTGTGTTGTTGTTGGTGAAGTCTGTGTTGACACTTCATCTTTAAATATAAATTTCGTTTGTGTGGCACTATCTCTTAAACTTTTTTGCTCATTGAATAAATTTGTTTCTTTATCAAGGGTTCGTCTAGATTTCCGATTGTGATTTAAAAATGAAATTAGTTGATTTCGATAGCTATACTATTTTTCTGAATCATTCATGTATTTATTCTGTAGTATTTTATTCATTGCTCTATCAAAAATGGACTGATTTGCAGTCATTTCAATTTCATCTTTAAGCTTGTTGTAAACCTCTGGCGACAGAAGTAGCATCTTGTTAAGTCCATTATTTCTATGCATATTTTTCAATTAACGAGCCGATAACTCCCGATAATACACTTCCTAATAAAACTGGTAAAAAACCTCGCTGCACTAGTATTTTACGTTGTTTAGCAACAGATCTCTTTGCGCAAATCAATTTACGCATGTCCTTTTTATACTTACACAGTGAGTTGTAGATATTTCCATGTGGCATATGGTTACCTTTTAAGGTGTTGAGAGTAATTTCACAAAGGGTTTTTATAACCTCTGGGTCAGCATTTTTTATGATGGACTTTCTTAGATTTGGTTTAGCCCTTTTAAGAACATATAGCATATGCTTGTTGTCCCTTAATCGTTTCATTCGTGATGCCATTCTTACCATTTAAAGAATTTTGTGGACAAAAACAGGTTACAAAGTGTTTATTAAATATATCCGTGCGAAATCTTAAGACGTCGTTAATGTCCTGAGTTAAATCAATTAACAAATACCCGTAAGGTTTTTGAGTTATCTCTTTATATATTCTCACAAGTTCTAAACTATTTTCTGGGTAAATTTGTCGGGCCAGATGGGTAAATTGGCTTTTATCTCGGGGGTTTTTAAATACAACAAGATATTTACAATTGAGCGATATGTCACGACTGAATTTTCCTTGGTGAAATACGTTTTGTGTCACAAGAATTACTGAGAAATTACGATGATGAGACCCCTTAGTGAAGAGTTCACAAACTTGTTTACTAAACGCATTTAACATCATGTCATCTATAACAATCAACGTTGGTTCGTTTACATGATTTACAAACTCCTCTGGTATAGCATTTAAATATTCAATGTTTTGTAGTTTGATATCCGTTGGCAGTGCACCGTGTTCTGCATTACACCATATAATTTTTTTAATTTGTGGCTGTATAAATATCTGATTAGTATTAAGAAGATTTTTATAAATGTTGTTTTCCCACATCCTGAAGGTCCCGCAACCATCATTGTAAATGGGTGATTAAACTTGATCATTCTTGCTTTGTATATAAACCGGTTATTCAACCTCTGGTATTTATACATTCGCTACAATGAGCAGAAGACAAATAATCAACGAACTGCATAAACCAGTTAGAAAAAATTTTAAACGCCGACATGTCACTACCAAAGGTATAGATGAACAAAAACAAAAATTGTAAAGGGTTCGGCGATTGTTTGCCGAAAAACTGAAAACTGGAAACACCGAACTGAAAAAACCAAAAAAATTTAAAGTAATGAACTTTATTAAATTCCATTTATTTAATATTAAAAATGAACAATGTTAAACGAATATCTTAAATGTAATGTCTTGCAAAGAACTAATATGAGAGCACGGCAATTGGACATTTGTTAAATATCTAACCTAAAAAACAACTGATATAAGAACACGGCGATTTTAAATTCGTTAAATACATTATTAAATTAAACACTTTACTTCTGCAACAGCACGAATCAGCATGGTTGTGAGCATAACCAATAAAATCGCTGGGTATGCATATGTGGTGGGTTACGTGACTATTGCACGGAATGTGTAGAGATGTAGCCATAGAAAATGTGTTAATAAATGATGTGAATAATTTGTTTCTCTAACACAAATTAGCAAATAAAATTTCTTACCGATTCGTGCCGTTGCAGAAGTAAAGTGTTTAATAATGTATTTAACGAATTTAAAATCGCCGTGTTCTTATATCAGTTGTTTTTTAGGTTGCGTATTCAACGAATTGTAAATTGCCATGTTTTTATATCAATGATTTTTCAGATGGGAACTCTACATCATCGGGTTTTCATATCAATATTTGTTCAGATAGATATTTTAAAAATTTAAATCGCCGTGTTCTTATATCATTTCTTTTTTAGATGGCGTATTCAACGAATTGTAGGACGCTATGTTTTCATATCAATGATTTTTCAGATGGGATTTTTTATCAGTATTCGTTTAGATGAGACATTTTACGAATTTCAGATCGCTGTGTTCTTATATCAATCCTTTTTTAGATTAGATATTTATCAAATTTCCAATTGCAAGACATTATATTTAAGATATTCGTTTAACATTTTTCGTTTTTAATATTAAATAAATGGAATTTAATAAAATTCATTACTTTAAATTTTTTTGGTTTTTTCAGTTCGGTGTTTCCAGTTTTCAGTTTTTCGGCAAACAATCGCCGAACCCTTTACAATTTTTGTTTTTGTGTTTTATATCATTAGGTTTTTTGGTTTCGAGATACGTCATTAAGAAAAAAATTTTTTTTATCCTTATTATAACCGCTATCGTGATTACCTTCTATAGCATAATTACTTTTCCTGTAAAAGTAAAAGATAAACATTTTTAGAATTTCTTGGCCAATTTCGTTTTGTAATTGATAAATCATTTGCTCCAATCCAATTATTTTTCACTTTAACCATACTGGTATAATGACCTCCTTCCATGGAGTTACCGTGATGGAAGATTGCACTAATAAGTTTATATTTTTTCGCAAGAATTTTAAATATTCCATTAGATACACCTTTTATTCCAGGAGGATTAGTTATTTTATGTGATATTAATTCTGTGTTATTGAATAATTTTATTTGTATAATGAGCAATTGTTGCAAGGACTGAATTTCCATTTTCTGTATCAAAGATGTATTTTCGCAAGTACCACATCTACCTTCAAAATGATCTTTCTTATTGAAATTCTTAATCAAATCTTGCAGACTTACGCTTTTGTTTTCTGTAAGTCTATCATATTCAATGTCTATTTGTAAGATGAAATTCACCGCGGTTTTCTCACATACATACTGACATTTATCACTTGCACAAACAACTGTGTATTTAATAGAGTGTTGAACGATTTTTGCTATAGTTGGAACTTTGTTTAACAATTGCTGGAGAAATTCAGGAGCATCCTGTTGTAGAAGAAGACTGAAATTCTTATCTACAAATTTCCGTAAAGCCATTATATCAACTCTCTGTTTACTCGTATAATTTTCGAGAGATAACCGCAATATATGATTTTTCGGCATTTTCATAATCGCCTCTGTCAGCAAATTACAATTGAATAGACATTGAATAACTGAATTTGCATAGCACGACACTTTATCATCATTCGGCAATCCATACATTTCCTTAGTGTTTGACATATCAATCGGCTCGAAAGGTTCTTGGCACTCATTAATATGTTTGGAAACGAACCAATTATTATCCTTGACAGTCCCGAATCCGATTTGACCCTGTTCAAGAAGCGCAAGATCGGGCTTGTACGTTTTTTTTCAGTCTATTGTATTCATGTATTGCTTTCGGACTAGCTGTAATTTTGCACGGATCAAAATTGATCAAATATAGTCCTTCCAACGAAGTTACTCTTGAAAAAGCAACATATGCTTGACCATCTGCAAAAATGTTATTCCCACCATCTACAACAGCATTTCTTATACTCATTCCTTGTGATTTATGAATAGTAATAGCATAGCTTAGGGTCAAAGGAAATTGATTTCGTATGACAAAAGCTTTGTCTATTACTTCGAATTTAACATTCATCCGTTCAATTATCCGTTCTTCTCCTGAAGATAAACAAATTGTTATTTGTTGTACATCATTTTTATCAACAATGTTAGTTTTTATATTTTTCACAATACCTACGGTTCCATTAACTAATCCTTGAGATACATCAATATTTCGGGTCAACATCACCTTAGCACCAATCTTAATTACTATAATTTTTGGAAGCCCTCCAGTTTTCGAACAGTTTTCATCATCTGAATTTAGAGCTTTCGTAACTTTCTTTTTCAAATACGTTGGGCAATCCAAAGAGTCACGTGCGATTAATTTTATTTCTTCAGAAGGAAGGCGTCTTAACATTTCATTATTCAAGATTTCGCACATGTGACGTTTCGGTAAGAGACATAACGTATCTTTAGGGAGCTTATCAATATAGTTACATAATTTAACTAAATTCTCATGATAGTCATTATCCGTGAAAGTAATTTTCCTAGTTTCCAGTTGTTTCAAATCATCGTTGTTTAAATAACCAATTCTTATCCGCGAAAGCATTTTTGAATACTCTAAATCATTTCTTTGACGCATATTTATTGTCAATTCATCGTAGTGGAAAAGTTTCTTCCATATATTACATGTTCCAATAGATGTCAAATATTTATCAGTTTCTTCTGAAGTAATTTTAACGTATGTAGGATTATCACGAAGCGGTTGAAGTTGTAACAAATCTCCAAATAATAAAATGTGACGTTTACCAAACCAACCTTCTTTGTCATCAGTAGTGTCGAATATCTCACATAATCTAAGATTTATATACATAAAAGTTATGTTAGATATCATCGAAACTTCATCAATAATAATCAAAGGCGTGTCTTTTAAATTTTCTCGTAATGGTTTTAATGCCATGTCTGATAACGGTTTATATTTTGGAGTAGCGTCATGCTCAACCGGCAGTTGAAACAGTCTGTGCAAAGTTAGTCCTTTAGCGTTGTGTGCAGCTTGACCGGTTGGAGCTGCTACTGCGACCTTCTTATTCAACATTTTTTTAACCCAACATCTAATACCACGGATAATGAAACTTTTACCCGTTCCTCCTTCACCACTAACAAAAAGTCTTAAAGACCCATCATTCTCAAAAGCTAAAGAATGTGTTACTTTATCGAATATACGTTTTTGATCATCATTAAATTGCGCTATTATACTGTCGAGATCATCATTTTCTAAACCTTCATCCATATCTCTAAATTCTTTCATAGCTTCCTCGGCTTCTACAGGGACACATTCTAATGATTCTTCGATTTTTCCTGATTCATTGTTGTACTCTTCCATTTTGTTTGCAATCATTTCTTCGATATTTTCGAAAGCTTTTTGAATTTCTGCTAATCTTTCGTGATATGCCATAGAATCAGGTAACGTATCTCGCATACTTTGGAATGACTCAGCATAAGTTTCATAATCTCCTTTAAGAGTTTCTGACTTTCTCCACGGTTTAAAAAGAAACAATAGAGCGAAATAGTATTTTTCCGGTTGAATGTTAACATTGTACCTATAATGATTGACAAGACGTGGTTTTAAACGTCGAACAAGAAATTTCTTATTAATTGTTTTGTAACATTCTCTCTCGGAATTTTTAGGTCTGTCAGTTGCATAATCATACCATTTAACGAAATCGTACAAACAGTAATCATTTAATTTTTCAGGTCTTGCAGGATAGTAGTCGTCTACTAAATTATCATAAAAAATGTTAGTCGAATCTTCATCTAACATTTCAATCTGTTTTTTCGGTTTCAATACTTTCGTACGTTGTTCGTTTACATTGATCCATTTGACAATAGTGTCAGGATCGGTACCGTGAAGCGAAATTCCTATCAGACTATCAGCAGCTTCTGAGGCTCCACACTCTCTATTAGTCAACGCTCGGAGAGCAAAATTCCACAATCGACTTTGCATTGACTTTGAATTGTCAACATTCTCGAAATGATCATGAGCGATGTTGCTCTTTTCTCCTTTCGTTTCATACTTAGTAATATATCTATTGATAATTTTTGTTTTATCACCACAAAATTGAATATCCATATTCCCTTCCCACGCAAGTAATATAGCAGGATTATAATCGTTAATGTTTTCTTCACTTTCATTTCTTGGCAAGTCATATAATCTACTTTTACGCTTTAGAAGTTTTCTGCCTGCAATAGATGAAACAACATCTCTTAAAACAAATGTGTCAGTCTGTAACCGAGGAAAATCAAATCTGCATATACGAAATGGTTTTCCAGATTTACTTTTTTTACAACGATAACAGTAAGAATTGTGGTTGTGTCTTTGATGAGTGGTCACACGCTTATGTAAAGTTGGTGACGAAGATTTATCTGGTATTTTGCATGTAACATACGTTTGTATGAACTCAGCAACTTCTTCGTCTGATGATTGTCCTATAACAGGAGCATTTTCAACCCACAACATTAAATGGAAATGCTGAGTTCCTCGACTTTGATATTCTCGCCGCCAAAAATAGTGTGTAATTTTTCCGATAGGATTAGCATCCGAAGAAATAAAGTCTAACATAGCATGAAATTGGATATCTATGAATCTAGAAACTGATACTGGATCAGCTGCAATAACATTTGAATCTGACATTTTATTTAAATGAGGCTCATTAACCTTACGCACGAAATTAATAAGTTCTTTCCATAACCATTCTGATGGACTTAATGTCAAAAACCAGGTGGCAGGACCATAATTATCAATCATACAATATAGATTACTCCTGGGTATTTTCCAGAATTGCTCAGAATTACGTAATCTAGAAAAAATAGCCGTTAAATCATGCTCTAATTCTTCTCTAGAGAGTAAACTCAAGTAAGTTCCCGCAGTGTATTTTACACTAGGATTTGTAACATTCATTTTATGATAAATTCCAGCTTCCATTTGGCGAATGACAAAATCATAAAACAAGTGGAACAAATACTGTATATCAAGACGAAATTGTGGATGCTTTGACAATAGTTTAACTTTTATAAATTCGTATGCAGTCAACCGGACATTGCGATTTACTCGTTGGCCACCATCTCCGTATGGAAATAAGACTGGAAAACACAGTAAATCCAACGTTTCAGATTTATTTTTTATCGGCTGATCGATTATCTTACACATTTGATAAAGATGCGTTGCAGTTTTGTTTCGTCTTTTTTCGTTGATCGGATAAATAGTGTACTGCTCATAATATTCATCTGTCTCGGATTTTTGTGTTAACATTGCCTTTTTTGGTATATTATCACAAATTTCATTGAATTTCTCCGCTTGATTGATTGTAGACCCATCATCATTCTTTCGTTTTTCATCATCAATTTTTTGTTGATCTATCTCTTTACTATCACTTTTTTCATTAATTTTGTACACAGAGTTATCCAAATTCAATTTTTCCCACAATTCGTTAACACTATTTGGTAAAATTATTTGACTGTATTGAGGATTGTTTCTTTTAAGCCATAATAATGCATTAAGTACCTTTCTCATATCGACTAATTTTTCCCATATGATTTTCGATTTAGATGGCAAACCTCTAACTAATATAAAAAATTCTGGATCTGGATGTATAGGTTCGAAAGGATTACAAACTTTTTCCATAGTTTCGTTCATAGGTAATGGTAAATGAAATGTTCTGCCTTTGACTTTTTGATTCATGTTTTTCCAAGGCATGTTTTGTTCATTACTGGTTGCATTCGCTGAACAACTTGGAAAGCTTTTGTTCTTTGGATCAAAATTTTTTCGTAATCATTTAAGGGGTTATATCTATGTGAAAAAAAATTTTTTTCGATTTTTTTTTATTGGCTAAAAGTATGCCAAAACATCCCTAGAATTGGAATAAAAAAAGTCCAAATACTAATATACTTCAGATAATTTTTGAGAATTAATTTTCTGAAGCAACTCCAACGCTCGAAAAACGTAAAATTTGCTCTTTTCAGCGGTTCTTGATTTTTTGAATTCGGCGGTCGTAAATTAAATTATTACTTATCGATCATAGATAATGGACTTCTAAATTGAAGTATAGATGTCACTGTATACTATATAGCACATATTATACACTCTTTAGGCCCCCATCCCCATGTAGGAAATAATTGAAATTTCACAGATCTACAACGTTTTAAAACTTCAAACGCGTTTTTCTCGAAACCATGTTTGTGAAATCGGCCGGACACCAAACTCCGTCAGTTTTCATCCGATTGACTTGAAATTTTAACTGTAGCTTCTTAATATGATTATCTAGTGAAGTACACACGATTTTTGCGATTGGTTAACAAGAAAAAAAATTATAAACAATTTAAATCGATTTTTTTCGTCAAAAAAACGATTTTTTTTTTAAACCGCCGCTATTTTGCGAAAAAAAATTCTAAAAATATAATCGTGGGTACTTCACTAGCAAAACTCATGAAGATAATGAAAAAAAATTTTTTATTGTTCCAGATGCTAATGGGGCTGCGTAATGTGTCCGGCCGCGGAACACCTTTTGAAAATACTACATACGTTACCATGATCTACAGCCGCCATTTTGTTTTAAATTTCGTATAAAAATTTTTTTTTGTACTCTTGAAGAGTTGTCTTATCGATTGGTATATTATTTGTAACACCTTTTTCACAAAATCAATGCAAAAAAAAATCCTGAAAAAAGCTTTGATTTTTGACCGTCACATAGATATAACCCCTTAAAACTGATAGTTCTTGCGGTATAGGTCTTACAATGAGGTTATTCAATATGCATGTAGGAGGTATTTGATTCATACGATACTTTTTTAAACAATAATCGCAGATAAAGTCTGATGACTTATCTTGATTGTCAGCTGATCGTAAACTCAAATTTTCAATAGCAGTGTCAGAAATTATATTTTCTACATCTGTTAGATGTTTTCTAAAATCTAGCCATGCTTTTGTATTGAGAGGATTTTTTAGATTATAAATGTCGTGAATGTTTTTCTGACAAAATAATTTTTCACAAGATATACATGAATGAATTGGAACATCTTTCGATTTTTTGTGAAAAGCTACAAATGCAGCTTCGTAATCACATAAAATTTTATCTTCATCTAACTCAATATTCTTATTATCATGTTCCGTTGATGTTTGATTTTCTTTAATTTTAACATATTGACATTTCAAAAAATCTACATCGGCTGAATTCAAAGCGTCATCTATTTTCAATATTGTTTCGTTTAGTAAAATTATATCATATACTAATTTTTTTATGTATCTAACATTTGGAAAGTGTGCAGATAAAATCAAAGTGGAAATAAAAGAGGATTCACACGTTTGAATATCTGCGTAGCAACTGTGAGGATGGCCTAGTTTTACAGGGTTTGAATGAAGAGCAGAACATTTCTGTAAATTCTGTATGAATAAATTGACATGTTTTATTGTAAGATCTTTTGTAGAATGCAGAAATTTTTCATAGTGATTTATTAAATATTTATCCTTTACTTTGCACAAATTTTCATCGCAGTTCCAAAACATTTTTGATTTTGTGTAAGCTACTGGAAGAACATTCATAAGTTTACCTGAATCATTTAAAGCGAGGGTAATAGATTTTTTCTCATTCTCAGTCAACTTCAACGGAGTGTCAACTTGTAGTGCCAACATGTTACTTTCCATACCTACAAACGGTTCTATGGGAAAAGAACATTCTCGAGCCAGTTCCATATTTACTACATCATCAATCGATTCTTTCAGAAGGGAACTATCTTCAGCCGAATCTATACTTTTTAGCTCCTTAACTACGGTGCGCTTTAAATTCCATTTATCTATTTCATGAACTGGATGAATATTCTTAGATTGAATATAATCAGCTTGGTATGTCGTATCCATGAAATATGCTTCAGAAGATACTCTATGTTTCGCGATTCCACATAATGAAATCACTTTATCATCTATATCATCATGTTTTGCAGTCTTCACTTTTTCGATATTCGCCTCTGATTTTTCATTTAAAGTTTGCAATGTTCTAAGTAATTTACAGAAGTATTGTTTTCGACCAATCAAGCACCATTTTATAATTTTCCCAGCTTCGATGATGTTTTCCGTAGCCGTTCCTGAAGTTAATTTTTCTGATAAATTTTGAACATACATCTCAGTTTTTTGTTCGAGCTTGAAAGTGCTAAGTGTAGCTTTACTTTCAATTTCCTGTTTTTTATTTGCTCTCATCTTGTTTTTTACCATTTTCTCCTTTCGCTTTTGATACGCTGTTTTTTTATCATTTAGAATTTTTTCTTTATTATGAGCATACAACTTGTTTGCTTCTTCTTTGTTTTTGAGTCTTTTAGTTTCAATTTTATTATTACTTTCAAGAATTTCACATTGTTCCACTAAAAACTTTTCTTGAATGTTTTTGTCATCATTCAATTGATTCGATGGCACTTCTGAATTTGATTTCGCCTTTCGCTTTTGATACGCTGTTTTTTTATAATTTAGAATTTTTTCTTTATTACGAGCATAGAATATGTTTGCTTTTTCTTTGTTCTTGAGTCTTTCGACTTTAATTTTATTTGCACTTTCATGAATTTCACATTGTTCCACTAAAAACTTTTCTTGAATGATTTTGTCATCATTTAATTGATTCGATGGCACTTCTGAATTTAATTTCTTCTTTCGCTTTTGATGTGCTGTTTTCTTATCATTTAGAATTTTTTCTTTGTTACGAGCATAAAATTTTTTTGCTTTTTCTCTGTTCTTGAGTCTTGCTGCTTCAATTTTATTTTTACTTTCAAGAGTTTCACAATGTTTTACTAAACACTTTTCTTGGATGTTTTGGAATTGATTTAATGGCAGTTCCAAATTTGATAAATGGAGAATGTCTAGGTTAGATTCATCCTCACGAATTTCAACTGGAAATTCTTCAAGTAAATGATTTTCCAGAATATTTAACAAATGATTTCGCATTAAGCTGTGCTGATACCTGATGAATTCAGGATTTTTACCGTCTAACAACGAAACTGCAAAAGCAATTGCAAAAACACCACAATCCAAGATATTAGGTTGCTGTTGAACGTTGCAAAAAACTATTGATCTTTCGGTCAAACTTGGATACAATTTTTGTACAATCAGTTTCTGTTCATTTGTTAACCTTCAAGCAGGCGCGTGGCCATTTAGAACGGCAGCGGTCGCGCGTAACCTAAAAGACCTATTCGCGATTATAGGAATTTACTACACCAAATAATTAAATAGTCATTTATTTTTGATAATTAGAACAATTATCTTTCAGTCAGGAAAGTATTTAGATTTAGAAAAATATTTTAATTCAAGTAATTGCCGTTAAAATGATTAATTAAAAAAAATATAATTTTTTTTTGGAGTGGGTCTCAATTCGAGGACATAAATCTTACTCATTCATTAAAATAAATTGCGCAGATGGTCTCTTATATTTCTTTTGAGTTTTCTCGGCAGGTTGACCATTGCAGCTTTTTTCTGTACATATTCTATTGTTTGTTCTATCCCTCATGCTCGTAGGTTGATTCACCTTTTTTTTATAACCACCCCGTTTCCCTCAATCATGGCATTTATTACAGCAATATTCAAGAAAGGCGAGAAGAGTGTCAATTGCCATCTATTACTTTTCCTAGAAGTCGAATACATCCTAGCTTTTTTATCGGCTTCATCGATTCCACCACGGTTTTATTATAGAAAGTTATGATGTTTGGCTTCCGGCTGCACAATGAACTGATCAGATTAGTACCACAGACCTATTTTTTTGTACGTACGACACAAGTGTTGGTCTGTCAGACAATCCCAACTGACTTGAATATTCAGGTCTACCTTTATCTCTGAAGCATGGCGGTATTTCTTTCTCATTTTTGCGTAAGGTACGGGCATTTTCATAAACGCAGAACTGCGGTCATTCTGCAATATTCAGCTACAGACTTCCAATTGCTGAATTCTGCAGTACTGCGGCAGTTCTGCGTTTATGAAAATGCCCTACCTTCAACTGATATCTTATGATTTTGGCAAATCTTGTACCAAAGGATGCTGGTGTATCAATTACCCATTGTTACTGATGATAGAGACCATTCGTCTGCTTACCAGCATAAAGCCCTATAGTCAAAATATAAAGGCCGCTGTGCTGAAAGTCGAGTCGCGTTTCGTGACAAGTCGTTTGAGTTGAAGAAAGTGACGTTTCACTAGAATTACGACTTTCAGCCCAGAGGCCTAGACTGGAAATGTTAAGTTGAGTTTAAGCCCCTGTACTGAAAGTCGTGATTCGACTGCAACGTCACTTTCTTCAACTTAAACGACTTGTCGTGTCGTGACGACTCGACTTTCAGCACAGGGGTCAAAAAGTAGTCGTGTCTACTAGCGTATAAAGTTTTGGTGCCATATTTATCAGGTTTTGATTTCATATATTGTCTGAAAGTAGTATACCATAATTTCATCAATTAGAACGACTTGTATTACTGAATAACATAATAAACAGAATTTTTTTCCAAATTACCCCTTATTGGCGCAGCTTTGTCCTGAGCACTTGAGATGCTCATGTAATTGCATCATCGAACCGCAACGAGCTTAGAAAAATGTTCGTTATTTTAGCGACATGGTTGTTCGGAATATATATACACCTGGGCCATCAGTAGCATATATGTCTACTAAATTTGCATGTGACATTCGAAATCTCCTGCGATGTACACTAAAGCACATACTGCGAGTCTATGTTACAAGCCAATTTTACAAAAAAATATCAATAAAACACAAATTTAGTTCAAAACGCCAAAAAAATATTTTCGCAAACGGAGTCGCGCGTAACCTTTTTGACGACGGGCGCGTGTAGTCTTATCGACGCCTATGCCGCGGCTAAAACAAAAGCTATTTGATCAATACAGGACGCTCGCGGAGTGGAGGTATATAGTTGCTTTTGTTTATAGTGAGTGTAGAAGAGGGTACTTGAGACGAGAAATTTTTGTGACGAAAATATTCGAAATTATTATAAAAAATACAACAAGTGCGGTCGATTCGACGCTCCGCGACCGCTTGAAGGTTAAGAAACCTAAATTTAATGAATCATACACATACAAGATTTGTGTATCAAAATAAGTACAGATCCAGTGATTAATACCGTGTATTATCTGAATATGGCATTCACCTGATGGTACAGGTTTTATTCTTTGCAGACTTTGCAAAATTACAGTGTCGTAAGGTAAAAAGTCTGTTTTGTTATGCATCATTGATGTAAATACTTTCATATGGTCATCGCTTAACCATTCGTTGTTTGAAATAATCTCCTTATCCCTCGCAGAAAGACTTTGTAAAGTCATCTTCTGTAAACCTTGCCACGTAAAAGTTATTTTTTGGGTTACTAATACTGTTTGTGTAACATCTATCGCATTTTGAGATGTTACATGAATTTCAGGTTTCTTAAATTTGAAATCAGTTCCTCTATTTTGGATTTGGTTGCACTGATGATTTACATACTTACCTGTGAAATTATTTGGTTTTTCAATCATTTGCTCATGAACTACTTCATCAATTTCCATGGAGCGTTCGTCCAGGTCAATTAACTGCGCTTTGCTGTTCTGAATTTTAGGATACTTACAAAAATGTGCAGTTACTTCTAAAGAAATTGTATTCCTTTTGAACGAAGTAGATCGTTGTTCATTCAATAAATGAGGCACATGAGTTCGACGATTTTGACCAGGCAGAACATGAAATTTCACATGTTTTTTTTGTATATTCGTTATGCTCGAATTTCCATTTTTTTGTTGCACGGTAGGTAAATAAGGAAGCACGGTAGGTAAATAAAGAAACTCAACGTAGTAATCACATTTTACTTCATTTGCATATGATTCATCATGAATCTTCTTTGCTTCTGTAACAGTCTTTTGATCTGCAGTTTCCTCTATTTTGGAAACTGATTTCTTGCAAGACTGATTTGAAATTCTATTCAGTGGAACAATTTTTATAATAGGGAAACGCTTATCCTGAGGAAAGTGTTCAATTGTCGAAGTTTGAAACATTTTTATCAAATGTGGTCTTAGCACAACTCGATCGTATCTAACTGTATCAGGGCGAATACCATGCATAAGTGAAACTGCAAAAGCTATAGAAAAAATTCCACAATCAATGCAATTTTGTTGACGTGTAACCGTAGGGAATTTGATCCTGTTCAAATCCATGTATGGAAAGAGGTGTCGTAAGCAGAATATCAATTCTTTATTGAGTGTACCATAATTCAGGGAATCATAAATGTAAACCCATTTTGTATCGTAGTAGCAACAAACGTAATGATGAGGATAATACAGAATTTGAATGTACTCAGAATTTATCGGAACCGGAGAAATCCTAGAAGGTTCATCCATAGACATGCGTTCCGACTGAAAAGAAAATTTTGAAACTTTTTTCATCATACACCTGAACAAGTTGATGTGCATTTCAGTCAGCCCAAGATCATTATAAAGATCTTGCAAGTCTTCTGCTTCTATTGTCGAAGTGAGAAAGTCCTCCATGTTTCAATTATATAATTTTATATTAACTAATTTCAAATGCTTTGACACGTTTTCAATAGAACTTGGAGCAACTGTGGTATTTTATTTGCTTCAACTAGAATCAATTAACTATGACGTTAAAATAGAAGCAATGAAAACAACTTTCAATAAACCTATTACAACGTATGTAATTAAGAAATTCGGTTTTTAATTAATGGTATCATTATTAATGACAACTTCAAAAAACGCGTTTAATTTAACCGAAAAGGTGAATATAACATAATTTAACCGAAAAGGTGAATTTTGAAGGCGCCATCTTTTGCAAAAAACATCGTAACTAATCCATTAAAAATAACATAATTTAACCGAAAAGGTGAATTTTGAAGGCGCCATCCATTAAAAATATGAGAACCTAATCTCACAACCGAATATTCTATATGGTTAGGAAAAATTCTGGTTAGGAAAAAAATGGCGGTTAGGAGAACGAATTTTTCACACTCTGAAAATGATAAAACGGTATAACTCAATCAATTATGTAGGTTTTTTTTTGGAAAAAAATTTATTAGTTAGAACATTCATTGCTACGATTTTTAAGCGCTTTACTTTGGAAAAAATAGCATGTTTATTAGTTTTTATAAAATTTTCAAATTTTAGTGATGTCGATATTTGAGTTGCTAGGAGTAAGTAAGTAGTTCGGTAGTCTTCGGACAGGGTCAGTGTTTCAGTGTATCAATCGCCGTCGTCGTTCTACCGAACGACTTGATTTGTGGCAGGCAGACTTGGTCGAAATGGGTTCTTACTCGTCAGAAAACCAAGGTTTTCGTTTTCTACTTACTCTGATTGATACATTTTCAAAGTATGCATGGGCTTTACCACTTAAAAGTAAAAAGGCCCCAGAAGTTGTTAAAGCAATGCAGTCTATTTTTAATACAGGACGCATACCACAAAATTTACAAACTGACGATGGAAAGGAATTTTTTAATAAACCATTTCAGCAACTGATGAAAAATTATGAAATAAACCATTATTCCAGCTACAGTAATTTAAAAGCCTCAATAGTAGAGAGATTTAACAGAACATTGAAAAATATGATGTGGAAAGAATTCAGCATGAATGGCAATTATCGCTGGATTAGTATGTTGGCCAAGTTAACAGATGACTACAATACAACAAAACATCGTACGATTAAGATGAGACCTGCAGATGTTGGACCACACAACGAAAAACGTTTATTATTATCTGTGTACAAGTACCCCAAAATAAAGTCAAAGCCTAAATATAAAGCAGGTGATTTTGTTCGTATAAGTAGACATAAACATGTTTTCGAAAAAGGTTATACACCTAATTGGTCCGCTGAGATATTTAAAATAAAAGAAGTTAAACCTGTTTACCCGACAACATATATTCTCGAAGATTACCAAGGAAATATAATTCAAGGCAGATTTTATGAACAAGAAATAGCTTCAGTGAAAAACCCCGATGTCTATCTAGTAGAAAAAATTTTAAAACGACGCGGAAACAGGGTTTTTGTTAAATGGCTTGGTTTTCCACCCAGTCACAACAGCTGGGTATATATAAAAGACATTGTATAAATCCTCAAATATTCATTCAAGATGTTAAACCTGAAAGTAGAATACGATCGTTTTAAAACATTTGATAATCTTGCTATTGATTTAGACACAGCAAATCAGTTAGCAAAAGACGGATTTTTTTACACAAATTTCAAAGACCATGTTAAATGTTACTTTTGTTCTTTGGAAGTGGATGCAACCAGCGGTGCATCAGATATATATCGGGATCATAGACGTCGTTCACCGAGGTGTGCACGTGTTAAATCAATTGGGGAAGACGTATGTGGTAAATATCTACCAATGACAGAACTACCACCACCTGCACCTCCATCAACACCGCTCATCACCAAACAGTCTGAATCAAAAGCCTTAATTTACACTTTCAACACTTTGAAGTTTTTAGCAGGTACTTTACTCGTTCTAGGCATGTGTTGTGAAATCTCATATTTTTACGGAAAACTATGAAAAAACAAGTCAGGTTTAACGACACACCTACCATCAAATATTTGTACACCTGGAAGTTTGCATATCACAAAGCACGAAAGGGACCTTGGGAAACATTAGCAGTGGATACATTTAGATTTAAAAATAGAATCTTACAATTTAGTGTAGTAATTAATCCAATTTTAGAAAATAAAATAAAAATAATGTTTAAGAACAGAATTTCACAACTGAGTGTAATAATAAATCCGGTTTTAAAAATAAAATAAAAAATGTTCAGTAAGTAACATATTGTTTTTCATTATAATCACTCCCCACTAATTTTTCAGGTTTCGCTTTGGGCTCCTATAGAAACTCATGCTTGCCTGCAGAGTGCAAGATCCCCCATAGCAACAGTCCTTTAGTACGCGACGGTAATGAAGCTGGATGCCGAAGCGGTCGGCGAAGTGTCCTCGGGAAAGACGCATGCGGTAAAGATCTACCAAGAACACTGTCACCACAATCACTACAACCTCCATTAACGCCACTCACTCAGTTTCATATTTTCAGGTAATAACAGCAAGAACAACACATCGGCAGCACAAGTACCACTTTTTACTTTCATTCACAGTGTCTGGCTGTGGAGCAGAGGGGCACATGTGCAGACCGTAGTTATGTAATAAGCCGTAGGCCCAGTCATTGTCACTAGCTGCACTTTCCACTCTCACTTTTTCTGTGCAGACCGTAGTTATGTAATAAGCCATCGGCCCGGTCATTGTCACAAGCTGCGAGTCCCCTGCCAAGCCAAGCCCCCAGACCACCGCCGAGTCCCCCGCCGAGTCCCCCGCCCCAGCCCAGCCGAGCCCGCCGAGCCCAAAGCCACCGACCCTGACCGACTCGTCCAAGCGTCTCAAGGTCAACCACCTTGACCTACATCCCACGGCCCTGATTGATTGATTGATGACAGGTGATTGACCTTGACCTACTTCCCTGACCCAGTTCCCAAGGTCAATGACCTGCCCTGACCTAGTTCCCAAGGTCACCAAAAAGTTCCCACGGCCAACTGCCGGAATACCTACTCGGATTGATGACCGCTTTCAGGATTCTGGTTACTGATGAGTTGATGACTTATGGTGTCTAACTCTTCTTCAGTACCGCTTTCAGGATTCTGAACAGAGCTGGGTTGATGGCCGCTTTCAGGATTGTGGACACTGATGAGTTGATGACCAATGGTGTCTAACTCTTCTTCAGTACTCTTCCCTGAGTTGGAAACGTTGGCGCCTTCTTTACATTTGATTGTCCGATGACTGTTGAACACATCTTCATTGAAAATGACATCTCTCCTTTCGACCACTTTTCTCTCCTCGGGATCAAAAAGACGATACGCTTTAGCGGTCAAGCTGTAACCCACAAATATGTACTTTTTTCCTCTGGGATGAAATTTACGGGCCTCTGTTTTAATTAAAGCAAACGCTTGACACCCGAATATCCGGAAATGATGGACTTGTGGTCTTCTGCCACACCAAATCTCATAAGGTGTTTTGTTTTTTAACATTTTTGTGGTTGAGCGATTGCGAATATGGACCGCAGTATTCACCGCTTCTGCCCATAGGGCTTCTTCTGCACCAGCATGTATAATCATGCTCCGCGCCATTTCAATGAGTGTTCGATTGGTGCGTTCTGCGACGCCGTTTTGTTGTGGAGTATAAGGCACGGATAGTTGCCTCTTAATCCCACTTGCTTCTAAATATTTATTAAAATTATTATTTATATATTCGGTTCCATTGTCGCTCCTAATAGCTTTAATTTTCCTTCCTGTCTGACATTCTACAAGATTTTTAAATATAATAAATTTATTGAATACCTCATCTCTAGATTTTATAAAATATACAAAAATTTTTCTGGACTTATCATCAATAAACGTCACCATGTAACGTGCACCTCCAATTGTTGGTTTATTCATAGGACCGCATACGTCCGTATGGACTAAATCTAACAAATTTTTCGCACGATTTTCACTTTTCTTCGGAAAGGGTTTAGCACAGATTTTGCTTCTCATGCATGTTGTGCATCTCACATTTTCCGGAGTGTTTTTCAAGTCTAATCCATTTACTATACGTTTGTTTGCTAGTTCCTTTAGGCTTTTGAAATTTAAATGGCCATATCTGTTATGCCACTTCATTACGTTACCAGTTGATAAGTAAAAACAAGAGTTTTTTGGCGTTTCGTACAGAAACAAATTGTTAACTCTTTGCGCAACTAATATTTCCTTGCCAGAGCGACTTTTTATGATTGCAGCGTGCTCGTTAAAATTGACGTCAAGTCCGCTTCTAGTGGCCTTGCTCACAGAAATAAAATTTCCAATTATTCAAGGGACATACAGAACATTTTTTAATTTGATTGGGACCTTACCTTGAATTATAGCTTCTCCAGTCCCAGAAGCTTCAATGAATTTATCGCACGCAAGAATGATCTTCTCTTTATGTTCTCGGAGTGCATTTAACATGTTTCGATCACAACACATGTGAGACGTAGCTCCGATATCAACACACCAAGTGTTTTTGTTTAAGTTATAGCTTTCAAATGCAGCGAGGGTGGCAAACGAGCACTGTTGTTGAGTTTGATCTCTTGACTGCCAGGATTTCTTCGATCTGCAGTCCGAAGAATAATGTCCTTTCTTACACCGTTATAGCATTTGACTTTTGCAAGCATCGATTTTTTGCTTCTATTGTTTGAGCTGGAACTTGCTCCGAATGCGTGTTGAGATGTTGTCGCTTCTTCTGTTGCCCCCGATTGTAGCCATCTATCTCCTTCTTCTAGTAATTTAATTTTTAACCTGTCATATTTGGGCAATTCATCTCTTGTTTCCACAGCAATTATAAAGTTTTCGAACTCCTTAGGTAGACTTGATAGCATCATTATGGTTAAAAGTTCGTCATTTATTTTTATGTCAACTTCTACTAATTTTTCCGCAATACCGGTAAAATCATTTATGTGCTGTTGCATAGTAGTTGACTCAGACATGCGAAGATTTAATAATTTCTTGTATAGAGCCACCTTTCTAATACGGCCACTTGGTTGATGTATGTTTTTCAATTTATTCCACGCATCCAATGCTGTTTCACATTTTTTGACATAATTTAGTTGTGAGGACTTTAAGCAAAGCATTATGGTTGCTAGCGCTTTCTCGTTGTCCGCACCCCATTTTGCGATTTTGTCAGCATCGTCGACTGCCATATCCTCGTTTCCATTTACAATGGACCAAAGCTCGGAGTGAATAAGGACGCATTTCATCTGGATACTCCAGGTATCATAATTATTCTCGCATAACTTCTCTATTTGATATAGAGAAGAACCCATTTTTAGTGTGTTTAATTTAATCTTTTATTATCACGGGCACACACGTGAATTCTGGGCCCATAACGTGTTGAGCAGAGTTCTTTGCGAAGAATAATAGTTTAAACCTTTAAACGCTTTGGTATTTTATTGAAATACAAGTTACATATATTAAATGCTAATGACAACTAACTACTTCTATTGTTGTTCTCTAATGCGGCTTTTACCCCGCCTGCTTGTCTGCTTACATTAATATGGACAGAAAGTAGAAAGTATTCGTTCCGAATGCTATAATTCCAACAGCTAAAAATGATTAAGAACTTATATTTGATAGTATGACCAAAAATATGCATTGCTACCGGAAAAGCTGTTCTTCCACTCAGGAAGCACATTTAGATGGAAAAACCTAAGTATCAATCGGTGGATTAATAGGATAAGTAATAAATCTAAGTCTCTTTTATCAAAAGTAGCAATAGGTAATAAATCTAAGATTCCTAATATAAGAGATGGTCCCACAAAATTTTTTAACCCAGTTTTAAGCCCCAGACTAACAAAGCATGTAAGATATTTTAACACAACTAACCGTAAACCTGACAATATTCCCACTGCGTCTAACTCAGTCCCGAGCCCACTAACACTTAACACAACATGCCGTAACAATGCTAAAACTAACAACCCTTACCTTAGCTTCTCTCGCAGTCACATCATCGTCGGCGGTTGTTCCTACGCTGATTTTAATGAGATCTCTATACAACCGCAGTCTTCGGTTGTAATTGACACACAGAAATCAGTGGATTCTTCTGTACGCACTAATAACACCCCCACGACAAAACCTTCTTTCTTAAATCCGTTGCAACCCCCGGTTGTAAAAAATACCTTGATCTCAGCCGATTCGACTGAAAGTCGATATTTGTTATCTCGGTTAAGGGAAAGGAAGGTTTTTGACAATGTAAGGATATTTCTCGCCTACATGCATAACAAACCTGAGTCTACCTATATACATGGTAAAACCAAGATCAGCCTCATTGTCTCGATCCAACAGGAAGGTCTTCTCACGGATCGTAGTGCCCTGCTCGAATTGTACACTAGGTACCATGAGCATTATGAAATCAATTCCCAACAGGAATCCTGTCGCTATAATGTACTTGTACTGACCGAGATATGGTTAAATGGTACATTCTTAAATGAAGATATCTTGGACAGCAGCTGGACTATCTACAGGTGCGATAGGGACTACACTTCCACTGGCCTTACAAGAGGAGGTGGAGTCCTTATAACTGTCAAAGACTCTTTAAATAGTGAATTGATCTCGACTTGCTGACAGCAATCCTGTTAGGAGCAATACCCCCGAGAGCAGACGTAATGACACCAGCAGCAGCAAAACTCCTAGGTCTACTTCTATAGCTGCCCCCGATCATAGCCTTGAGCTCCTGGAAAAGAGATTGACGTCAAGCTTCAGTCGCTTGTTTGATGAACAGTATGCTGCTTTTGATGCGAGAATTAAACAGCTCGAGTCTCGCATGTCGGCGCAAATCGACGAGGTGTGCAGAACACTTAACAATCAAATTGGTAAATTGCGCGACGACGTTGAGACAGTGCAACATGACCTAGCCACAGTCTCGAGTGAACTGGAGGATCTTCGTCGCCAGTCTAGGCTCCAAGATTTACCTCCGGGACACAATGAGGCCGACAACGACAATTCTCATATAAATTGTTGTTGTTTTCCCGTAGAAGTTGACGTTGTCGGCCTCATTGTGTTCTGGGGGTTAGTCGTGCGGGGTATCCCGTTGAGTGATGGTGAGAATCCCAGGCAGATTCTGAGCGCTGTTGCTTCCACTATTGGGCATGATCTCTCCCCATATATTAATGTTTTCCGTCCGCAACAGCAACGTGGTACCCCTTCGCAGCCTGGGACCGGCAGGAAAGTGAGCTCATTACTGATTGTCAAATTTCCGTCTGCCAACGAGCAGCTGGAGTTTCTGAAAAAAAGCCGTCAGCATGGAACTCTAACGCTGAAGAAACTAAACCTAGGGTTCGCCTCTGATAGCGTTGTCCGGGTGACTGAAAGTCTGACGTCCAAAAACAATGATATATATCAAACTGCACGAAAACTCTTGAAAAGGAATCTCGTGACTTCAGTTTTTACTAGACGGGGCCAAGTTTATGTTCAGCAGGACTGTAAACAGCAGCCACGCAGAGTCACCTCGGCTCTGGATTTGGAAGATGTTGTCGGCTCTTCCTTGTGAGTTTAAGTTTTAAATTCTCCATGGAATACTTTGAATTTCCCGCTGTCTTCGTGGAGCTGAGCTGAGTAATATTGCTGTTTATTTTCTTTTCTTCTTTATTGATTTGCTATTATTTTATTCTATATATATAATTTTGTTTGTTTTATATAAATTTCACCTATATTTTTGATTTTTATATTTCTTTTATTATGTTAGCTTTAAGAATTTCGTCTTTTCTTCTTCTTCTATTTTTCTCTCCTTTCTCTTTACTGTCTTTATTCATTTTCTGCATGTGTTATTCTGCTTATGTGGCTCTGTTGCTCATTACATATTGATGAATTTCTCTGATAGAGTGCACAGTGAAGGAAGGCTACTGAATATCCTCTGCTCCTCCTCCTCAGGGCTGAATATATGTACTATGAATGCTAGAAGCCTAAGAAATAAAATGGATGAACTGAGGTACTTGTTTGATAACACAAAATTGCATGTTATTATAGTCAATGAGACGTGGCTGAAACCAGAAATCCCATCTTTCTATGCTTCCTTGCCTTCTTTTTGCTTGCATCGGAATGATCGTGTTGGTCGTACGGGGGGTGGTGTTGCAATATATGTCACCTCCTCTCTCTCCTCAAAAGTAGTAGGCCAATCCTTTGGCTCACAATTCGAATTTATAGCAGTGGAAATTAAATCATCATATGACAAATGCGTTATTGTCAGTGTTTACTGCCCACCTAATGTGTTTACTTCTGAAGTTGCTGGTAACTTCTTCGATCTTGTATCTAGTCTCTCCCGTCATTATGATAACATAATTGCTGCTGGCGATTTTAATGTCGATCTGCTGAAGGCCAATGCACGTGCGAACACACTCAAATTCTTCTTGGGGTCGTTGGATCTGCGTATTTTAAATCAACTGCCCACATTTTTGAACTAACATAATCCATCGCTCCTTGATGTTCTCACTGCTACCTCCACCAATTTAGTGTTAAAACATAGCCAAATCTCTCCTCCCAGCTATCTTGACCACGATATTCTCTTCCTCTCTCTTCGTTTCACTTTTCACCCTCCTTCCCTGCCTAACTTTTCTCCATACCGTGACTTCAATAATATCAACTTTGCTCGCCTTTCTGAAATTACTTCGTCTTTACCTTGGGCTGATATCTATAATATAACCTGCGTTGATACTAAGGTTGATCTCTTGAATTCCTTCATCCAATTCCTATTTAGTCAATGTGTCCCTTTAGTTACAAGAAGACGTTGTAAATCTCCAACTTGCCCTTGGTTTTCTTATGAAATTCGCAAGCTGATTGTTGAGCGTGAGTTCTTGTACAGACGCTATCGCAGAACAAGGATCCTGAGCTACCTCAATGGGTACAAAAATCTTCGCAACTTAATCAATAGTAAAGTCAAATCGGCCAAACGTGAATTTTACTCCCGTAAACTTGATCCTTCCCTGTCCACTAAGCAACTTTGGTCTAACCTTCGGTCACTTGGCATTCATACTTCTGAGCCTAATTCATTTGATGTTGATGTAAACTCACTCAATGCTTCTTTCATTCAATCCACTCCGAATTTCCCACTGTCTTCCCCTTCTGATCCCCTTTCTCCTAATCCTCTAAGTTCTGATGGCTTTAATTTCCGATGTGTTGACTCAGTTGAAGTTCTTGGAATATTGCTTTCCATTTCGTCCAATAGTGTTGGCTATGATGGAATTTCTCCTCGATTTCTTAAGGTTCTTTCCCCTCTAATTGTTGAAACGATCACGCACATTCTTAATTATTGCCTGACAACCTCCCAAGTTCCTTCACTCTGGAAAAAAGCCATTGTGACTCCCATTCCTAAAAAGTCCTCCCCCGCTGATTTATCAGACTTTCGCCCTATTAGCATTCTTCCCTTTTTCGCTAAAGTCTTTGAGAAAATTATATTTACTCAAGTCTTGCGTTATCTTGATTCTTCTAATTTCCTCTCTAAACTCCAATCTGGCTTCCGTAAATCCCACAGTTGCGAAACTGCTATATTGAAGGTGACAACTGATCTTCGTTCTGCCCTTGACCGAGGTGATGTTGGAATACTAGTTCTTCTTGACTTCTCCAAAGCATTCGACTCTGTAGTTCACTCGCTACTGCTCCATAAACTTAGTCAACTGTATCACTTCTCGTCTTCTTCTGTTCGTCTTTTCTCTTCTCTTCTCTCTAATAGAGCTCAGTGTGTTCGGCATAATAATGTTACTTCTTCTTTCCTAAGTGTGCCTGCAGGTGTGCCTCAAGGTTCGGTTCTTGGGCCTTTACTTTTCTCCCTATATATTAATGATCTTCCCTCTGTTATCCGTCGCTGCTCTTTTCATCTATATGCGGATGATCTCCAGCTATATATCTCTTGTCCACCTAATCAGATTGAATTCTGTGTATCTGAACTTAACAGCACCATGTCTCGAATAAATGAATGGAGTTCTAGTAATTTCCTTAAATTAAATCCAATTAAATCGCAAGCACTTTTCCTTAGTCGTCGCTCGTTGTCTCCGAATAGTTTTCCACCTCTTTTACTTAACAATGTTGCTATTCCAATCGTTGATTGTGCCAAAAACCTAGGTATTGTTGTAAATTCCAAACTCACCTGCTGTAATCATGTCTCATTTCTTCTCTCTAAGATTTATGGCACACTTCGCAAACTGTGGCTACATGGCAGTCTGTTATCCTCACCTATTCGAGCCAAACTTATCAAATCTCTTGTTGTCCCTCATTTCCTTTACGGGTCGCTGGTATATATTTCTTTTGATTCTTCCTGCCGTCAGCGTCTTAAAGTAGCATTTAATGATTGCCTTAGGTTCATTTTTTATATGAGAAGATCTGAACATGTGTCGGGTGTCCAAAATTCTTTACTGGGTTGTGACCTCTTTCAATTCCTCGATCTCATGGCTTTACTTCTCTTACATAAGGTTTTTTATTCTAAAAGCCCTTCCTACCTTTCTGATTTCCTCTTTCCTTTGCAATCCTTGAGATCCATTAAATTCCTGATTCCTTCTCATACTTCCCTAATTGGTAGTCGTTCCTTCTTTGTGTATACCCTCAGAATCTGGAATAATCTTCCAAACCATATACAGAGAATGAGCACAGCCACAATATTCAGAAAACATGCATTTCTTTTTCTATCTTCTTCTTCTCACTAGCTCTCACTATTTCTCTTACTTCCCACTTCAATCTTAATTTTAATTTTACTTTCAATTTTCATCTTTACTTTAATTTTAGTTTTGATTTTATTTTTAATTTTAACTCTAATTTTAATTTTAATTTAATTTTGAATTCTAATTTTTAATCTTATGTTTTTTTTATTCTATTCTGTTTTTTTTTTCTTTTCCCTTTAACTATGTACTCCAAAAGATGTATATCTTGTGTACTGTATCGAAATAAAATTGCTATTATTATTATTATTATTAATTGTTTAAAATCTTTTGAACATGTCTTTATACAAATGAAATCTGACCTGAAGCATATATTGATCGGCACGTTTTATATCCCCCCTAATTCCGACTAATCTAATTACGATGACCTATTATGCCCGGGATACACGAGGCGAGTTTTTCAAAGCTAGCATAGCAAGCCAGTTATTCTATACTCTCCCGTATCCTATCCTGGCTTGCTGTCCTGGCTTGGCACAAGCTAGAGTTTTTTACACCATGCTAGGAAATTTGAACCCAGTATCAGTATTTTTTATTTCTTGGATCGTCATTTGTATGCCGATTGTCAATAAATTTGCCGTGTATGTTTTGTAGTGCTAAACTACGCATAGACTTATCTTTATAAATTGGACTGGTGGCGTTCCATAGATATTCCTTCGCACTATATAATTGCACAAACTTTAAGTTAACCTCGGCATTAAGTTTGGGCATGTTTGTCTTGAACATGTAGCAGTCGCTACTTATCATGTATATACGTTTTTTTGTAGTAAGTTTTATTCAGGTAGTTACTCAGTTTCTGTACTCGTTAATTTTTAATAGAGTGTTTTTGAATACGTCATAGTTTGGATTCTCACTACTACTAGGAAATACACTTGGAGAATTTAGCTTGACATATCACGTATGTATACACTGTACACAGAAACGAAATTTAAAAAACATAGACACACAAATATTGTTCAATAAAATAATTTTGAAATATTGGAAAGAGTGTTAGTTAGAAGTTCATTCGATTTGGAACTTCGACTATGTAAAGATTATAACGGTTATATAAAAAGATTATGTAATTTTAATTCTTTCGAATACGTAACTATTAAAGTTTGTATATTAAAATAAAATAACTATATAAAATAAAAACTTAAAGTTTATCTAAATATAGATTAATGAAAATATTATTGGCAATACGCGCATAGCATATTGCAATGAGATGGAGTTTGGCCAACAGGATATTTAATTATACCAACACCCCATTTCATTTTGGTGACCCCGAGCTGAGAAGAGCAGACAACCTTTTTCAAGAGAAGAAAAGTAATTTTAAAAGAAGCCCTGAAGAAAATGTAGAAAATTTGTGAAGAAACAAGAGAAGAAAAAAGAAGAAAGAAATTTTGAAGAGGAATTTAAAGGAAAAGAAGAAACTTATTTTACAATGAAGGGGAAGTTAATTACTCTTTTCAATTAAATATATTTTTCTTTTTCTCTAAAATATAAATTGTTCAGAATTACATACACATACATTACATTTACATAATTGAATATTGGTGACAATCCAACTTATTTTTCTTTCCGCATAAGGTGAATATTTTTCATTTTTCAGAAAGTTAAACGTGAATAAAATTTCGGTACAATTTATTTAAATTTGACTACTATTCGACTCTTAGCGCGAACGTCCACGGTTGTCGTATATAGGATCGCGAAGTTAAAGTAAAGTCGAAATTTTATTGAACTTCTTTTTACGTGAGTGTTAATAAATTGTGTTTAATATGAGTGTCCAAGGTGGTGAAAATGAAGGATTGAATAGGAATGGTGAAAGTATCAGTGCATCTGCTGTAAAGCTACCAACTTTCTGGTCCCCGTGCCCAGAGGCATGGTTTATTTTAACAGAGAGCCAATTTAACTCTAAAGGAATTAGATTGGATGAGACTAAATACGAACATGTCATCCAAGCTCTTCCTATAGATATCATAATGAATGTATTGGATTGCATTCAAAACCCACCGCAAGAGAACAAATATGAAGCTTTAAAAACAACATTAATTCAACGTTTTACCGAATCTGAAGAAAGAAAATTGGAACAACTATTATGCAATTCTGAGATGGGAGATAGGAAACCATCAGAATTTTATAGATCAATGGAGATAGAGAGTCACGTTTCCCGAATTATTTTTGTTCCCGGGAAACGGGAAAAATAAGTTCATTTTTCCCGGGATTCCCGGGAACCCGGGAAAAATGAAACCTATTAGGAATAAATACTGTTGAAAAATAAATGAAAAACTCATTTAAGAACAGATACAAGTAAATTTAATTCAAAATATGATTGGTCCCGTCCGGTCCAGATGGATAAATTGTGCCAATATTGTCTTGCTTTAAAATTTCAAAAAGAAGCAACTGTGATGTGCTGTTGTTCCAATGGCAATGATGCAAGTGACACTATCCATCATTTCGTATATTACCCCTATACACAAACCGGTTTTTTAGAAAAGGGGTCGCAAGGAAGTACAGTGAGCGTCAAAAGTGAGTCAACACCTATGAAAATTTCCAAAATAACACCAAAATTTTTGTAATTTTTGGCGAATTCCAAATTTTTGGTTTTATTTACTTTTAACACAATTATAATATCGCACTCCGGGGTCTGCAAAAACTATGAGAAATTCCCCTTCTCATTCACCCCAGCGGGAAAAGTGGAAGCCGCTTCCTCTGGAATCAAATTAAAAGTTCTTCCTGGTCGCGCTTCAGAAGTATTTTGGAAGATTTTCCTGTGCATATGACTACAAATAAGTCATTCTCAACTTTGTTGGTAAATTTTTTGTTTTGAGAGATTCCCTGGATCTCTGCTTGCAAAACTTAAAACTTCAAAATAGCTTCCAAGGAAGCTAATTAGAAGAAAACCGAACAAACTGGTTCTTGCTAATGACATGCAATGGTAAAAAAGATATGAATAGGGATACGGAAGGGAAGCACTTCTAAGATACACAAGGATAGCTTCTTCATGCATCAGTGAATGCTTCTATTTTCCGCGTACGTTTATTGTTACAACTACAAAGGCATCACAATCGTTACACGAAAAAGAGGAAGACAAATGAATGCTTAGTGTAATACCTCAAATACCCGCATCATACACAAATCTTTTTGATGAGAGTATCGAGTGATGGATAGTGTAATTTGCACCAAATGGCGCCACCTGAGTCACGTGGATAAGAAATCTTCGTTGCCAAATATTTTTTACAATTTCTTTTATTTCGCTATGGTGGGTGCAGCAAGGCGCACCGGGTTCCAGCTAGCTTTATATAGAAAACAAGGATTTTGATATAACAGTTATTTATTTTAAATTTAAAACCTTGAAATAGTTAGTGTTTTCAAGACTTTTCCAAGAAAATTTGCGATTTGAAACAATAAATTTTTTCCCGGGAAATTTAGTTTTTTTCCCGGGAAACTGGAAATACATTTTCTTTCGATTTCCCGGGAAATCCCGGGCGGGAATTCCCGGGAAGGACTCTCTAAATGGAGATACTTGCCGGAACTTCATCAAATTTAGGAAAGGACTTGATTAGAAAGCTTTGGATGCGAAAATTACCACCCAGTATTAATATCGCATTGATGTCTTCTGGAAAACAAAGCATCCAAGATCTTCTAATGTTAGCGGATAAAATTTTTGAAGTTTCAAGATTACAATATGTTTCATCCATCAGTGATTGTGCTTCAAATCCTTTTATAAACCAGTTAGGTTGCAATGTAAGTAGCATAGATTTTACTAAAAAGATTGATTATTTGGAAAATAAAATCGAAAATTTAACGGATTTAATTAAGAAACTTACAATTAATAGAGGTAATGAATTTCATCATAGGTCAAGGTCTAGAAGTAGAAGCCGTGATTCACATAATAATAATAATAATAAACCATTTTGCTGGTTTCATTTTAAATTCGGCGACAAAGCGAAAAGATGTGTTAAACCATGCAAATTTAATAACCAAAAAAACTAAATATCCCTTCAGCGTGTTTTAAATATAATACCCCAAAAAAATCTAATCGACTATTTATTTTTGATAAAGAGAATAAGTTTAAATTTTTAGTTGATACTGGAGCTGATTTATCAGTCATACCGAATGCATTTTATGGAAAATGTAAGAGAAATTCACAATTAATTCTTTCTGCAGCTAACGGATCAATTATCCATACCTACGGAACAAAGCTTCTTAGATTGGACTTTGGATTAAGACGAGATTTAACGTTTCCGTTCATTATTGCAAGCGTCGACAAACCTATTATTGGCGCAGACTTTCTTTCAAGATTTAATTTGCTCGTTGATCTTAGAAATAAACGAGTGATAGATGGTAACACAGAGTTAAGTGTTAATGGAATCATTATTAAAACAAATTCTCCTTCACCCAGGCATTGTTCCTTTGATAGTGAATACAATAAAGTTTTATCTAGATTTCCCTCACTAACTCAGCCTCCACGCTATGATGTACCTGTTCAACATAATGTAGTGCATACTATCACCACGAAAGGTCAATTACCATTTTCAAGACCTAGGAGACTCGACACGAATAAATTTAAAATAGCCAAATTAGAGTTCGAGCACATGGTAAAATTAGGTTTATGCAGAACATCGTCATCATCAGTCTCATCAGCACTGCACATGGTTCCAAAAAAGGATTCTACAGACTGGCGACCATGCGGAGATTACCGGAGACTAAACTCAATAACAATTCCAGACAGATACCCGATTCCTCACATTCAAAATTTCACGTTGAATTTGAATGGTTGTACCATATTTTCGAAGATTGACTTAGTGAGAGCTTATCATCACATACCTATGGCAGAAGAGGATATCTTTAAGACAGCGATAACTACACCTTTCGGTTTATTCGAATTTACTCGAATGCCCTTTGGACTTAGAAATGCTGCTCAAACATTCCAACGATTTATGGATAGAGTTCTAATTAGTTTGGAATTTGTTTTTGTCTACATTGACGATATTTTGGTTGCAAGCAAAAATGAGGAGGAACACAAGAAACATTTGGAGCAAGTTTTTGCACGTTTAGAAGAATACGGGATAAATATTAATCCAGGGAAATGTCTTTTAGGTGTAAATACTATTGAATTTTTAAGTCACAAGATTACGAAGGACGGGATTCTTCCATCTGAGAACAGAATTAAATTCATTCAAAATTTTCCTTCACCAACTTCAATTAAACAGATGCAACAATTCATCGGAATGGTAAATTACTTCCATAGATTCATTCCACGACTAGCAGAATTGTTAAGCCCCATTCATATGCATTTAGTTAGGGAGCTCAAGAAACCGAAGAATTTAAAAAATTTTGAATGGACTGAAGAATGCGAAGACGCGTTCATAAAGGTAAAAAAGGCATTTATTTCAGCAACTTTATTAGTGCATCCAGCGGAAAATCCTATTTTGAAGTTGACTGTTGATGCATCAAACGTGGCGATTGGAGCGATGTTAGAACAAGTTAACAACGACGAGAATGAACCTTTAGCATTTTACTCCAAGAAGTTAAGCAGAGCAGAAATGAAGTATTCTACTTTTGACAGGGAGCTATTGGCCATGTATTCAAGTATTAAACATTTTCGACATTTTTTGGAAGGTCGTGAGTTTACAGTATTCACGGACCACAAACCTTTAACATCTGCAATTTGGACTAAAGCGGAGAGGAGTCCAAGACAAGCAAGACATTTGGATTACGTTACCCAATTCACCTCTGATATAAGATACATCAAGGGAGAATCTAATGTCGTAGCAGATACTTTATCGCGAGTAACTATGGAGAATAACAATTGTGACGCGGTAAACGAAACCGAAATAGATTTAAACATTATCGCTGAAGCACAAAAGGACGATATAGAGTTGAAGCATTTGGTTGAAAATCCAAGCAAGAATTCGAAATTTATTTTAATGGAAACAGATGTACCTTTGTCGGAAAGTAAAATCTGGTTAGAGTGTTCCACTAATAAAGATCGTCCATTCGTACCAAAAATATTACGAAGAAACATGTTTGACAGAATCCATAACTTGTCACATCCGGGAATAAGAGGTACTAGGAGATTAATTGCAAGAAGATATTTTTGGCCGAGGATGAATACTGATATTAATTTATGGGCGAAGGCATGTCAGAAGGCAAAAATCCACAGGCATACAAAATCTCCAACAAAAAAGTTTCAGATACCAGTGGGAAGGTTTGAACACATCCATGTAGATCTGGTAGGTCCGTTACAGCCGGCAGAGGGATTCATATATTTGCTAACGGTCGTGGACCGATTCACCAGATGGCCGGAGGTATACCCACTGAAGAGTATGACAGCCAGCATAGTTGTTAAGACATTATATGAGCAATATTTTCCGAGATTTGGAATTCCATTATCAGTTACAACGGACCAAGGAGGTCAGTTTGAAGGAAGACTATTTGAAGAATTTTGTAAACTTTTAGGAATGCATAGGATTCGAACAACAGCGTATCATCCACAATCAAACGGCATGGTGGAGAGACTCCACAGGCAGTTAAAAGCATCACTTAGAGCTAAGATGAGTAATCCAAATTGGTTGTTGCACATTCCCGCTATATTACTTGGTTTAAGAACAACGGTTAAGGAGGATCTTAATTGCAGTCCAGCTGAATTGGTTTATGGGCAAACACTACGTATTCCAGGGGAATTCTTTGTGAGGGACCCGCACCACGTATCAGATCCAGCAGACCTAGTGACGCAGTTGCGAGGCCACATGCGGAATATTGTTCCAACGGACTCTAGAGATCAAAGAAGAAGTTTCTATATCCCAAAAGGATTACAGGATTGCGAATTTGTTTTCCTAAGGATCGACAGAAAGAGGGGATCCTTGCAGAATCCGTATGAAGGTCCTTTTCAAGTTATGAAGAGAGATAAGAAAGTTTTCACTATTAACGTCAACGGAAGAGTAACGGTGGTATCAATTGACAGATTAAAACCCGCTTTTATTGAAAAGAGGGAAGACACTGAAAAACCAGTAACTAGAAGTTCAAAGAAAAAAGTTTCATTTCGATTATAAAAATTTTTTTTCTTTTTCGTTTCTCGATGGTGGTTTTTATTTGAGAAATTATCGTAATACAGGCATGGACGCTCGCGCTGAAGGGGGAGTTATGTAGCAGTCGCTACTTATCATGTATATACGTTTTTTTGTAGTAAGTTTTATTCAGGTAGTTACTCAGTTTCTGTACTCGTTAATTTTTAATAGAGTGTTTTTGAATACGTCATAGTTTGGATTCTCACTACTACTAGGAAATACACTTGGAGAATTTAGCTTGACATATCACGTATGTATACACTGTACACAGAAACGAAATTTAAAAAACATAGACACACAAATATTGTTCAATAAAATAATTTTGAAATATTGGAAAGAGTGTTAGTTAGAAGTTCATTCGATTTGGAACTTCGACTATGTAAAGATTATAACGGTTATATAAAAAGATTATGTAATTTTAATTCTTTCGAATACGTAACTATTAAAGTTTGTATATTAAAATAAAATAATTATATAAAATAAAAACTTAAAGTTTATCTAAATATAGATTAATGAAAATATTATTGGCAATACGCGCATAGCATATTGCAATGAGATGGAGTTTGGCCAACAGGATATTTAATTATACCAACACCCCATTTCAGAACACACATTGTTAGCGGTCCGAAAAACAAACGCGTCGTCACTGTGCACTAGCTAATCGGATACTAGATAGCTTCACTACTAGCTCAAAAATTAAATTCCTATTAAACTTTCCTAGCTTGAAACGCTAGCTTACTAGCTTTCTCACTAGCTTACTAGCCTAGAAATGATGCTAGCTTGCTAGCTTACTAGCATCAGCTTGCTATCCTAGCTTAAAAAACTAGCTTCGTGTATCCCGGGCATTACATTTAGTGGAGGAAGTTAACGAGACACTCTGCGGTAATGACTTCATATTTATCCTTGGTGACTTCAACCGGCCGAATATTTCTTTTATCTCCGACGAGGAAGATAATAAATTATTTCCTATTAATGCCATTAATGCCGTCGATATAAAGGCTATCGACACTTTTTACGGCAGTGATCTACATCAAATTATCGGGAAACCAAACTCTTGTGGTAAATGGCTTGACCTTATCTTCACCAATTCACACGAGGAGGTGAATATTCTACCCGTTCTCGACGAGGATAACCATTTTACTAACTCTATTCACCACTCCGCATGGATGCTCGAGATTAATTGCTCAGTCCCCAATCATCGTACTTCATACAACAATACAATTGTTTATGATTTGAGGAATGCGGACTGGGAGAGTATTGGCTTCGAATTATCCCTAGGCGACTGGGAACATAGGCTGTCTAGTAACGATCTTGACGAGATAGTATCATGCTTCTATGCTATCATTTTCAACACCATCGACAAGTATGTACCCAAAATTAGAATAGAAAAAGGGATAAAGTATCGAAACCATGGCTGGATAGAGATACTAGATTTCTACGTAATCAAAGAAATAAATTATATAATATGATCAGAAATAACTCATATGTAAACAAGCGATTGAATTCCGAAAACATTAGGTTAGCCTCAGAATTTACTCTTAGGTCTCGCAAGGCCTACTCTGCATATATTAAGTCTGTTGGAGATAACATCATAAGTGATCCCAAAAAAATTTTTGATTACGTTAATATCAAACGAAAGACCTCGGGCTACCCAACGACAATGACGAATGGTAGAACTCGCTCCTCGTGCCCCCAAGTAATTTCTAGCATATTCGCTGAGAGGTTTGGTGAAACTTATAGCCATGCTCAGTGCAACAGACAATTTGACTGATTCGCACACTGACTCCTCCCTTATAAATGGCATATCCCTCTCTGTCGACGAGATCATGACGGGTCTAAATAGTCTTGATATCAAAAAAAGTAATGGTCCCGACAATCTCCCTCCTATTTTCCTGCAGTGCTGCTCAAAACATATCGTAATTCCTCTTCACATTATCTTCAACAAATCTTTATCGGTAGGTAAGTTCCCTATGCTATGGAAGAAATCCAACCTAACGCCAATCTATAAATCCTGTGATAAGCAGTCGTTGGGCAACTATAGGGGGATTGCCATTTTATCTTCAATTCGTAAGCTTTTTGAAAAACTTGTTTACGACAGGATTGCCCCTCTTATCGACCCATATCTAAACGAACAACAACACGGTTTTCGGAAAAGGCGTTCAACAACTTCTAACCTTATGGTCCTTATCTCCGAATTGCTACGCGGTATGGAGAGGGGAATAACACAGGTTATCAGATTCCAAGGATTTCTATCTAATGAGAACGAAGTAACCTCTGGCGTTCCTCAGGGTAGTCTGGTGCTCTCCTCTTTAATATTTTCATCTCCGTCCTATCAGAAGAATTAGT
>OY979696.1:147564446-147593232 GCA_963855945.1 Thereva nobilitata
TTGACATACGAAGATTGACTTTGGCAAAACATGTAATTATGGCATGTATAGTCAGTCATTCACAATATTATTGTAAAGATGGATATATACAAACTTCGGAGCATTCCTCTATAGATGGCACGTTAGGATAAAAAACCTGTAACTGAATGACCCAGGCTTTGGAAAGGCGGAGTCTGAAGTCACAGCCAGCTTCTCAAATTGGCGTTTGAGCCCCCTGTACACCAGGATATAGATTCAAGAAGTAAGGCTTCCATTCTTCACAGCTCTCGATATTCATTACAAAGGGTTTTCAAAATCCATCTTGGCCTCTAGTACAGAGCAGATGGTTGTCGATTTAAAATTCGAATTCTGTAGGTTGCTTCGATGACTAATTCTGTCGCCTGGTGCAAATGTCTGTTTTTTGTATAGTGACAATGCACCGCAGATAGCATGTGTTCTGATCTGACTGATGTGAAAAGAGCCGATTCCTAATATAATCTCTATGAGTGCAGTAGGATTAGGTATATTATGCACTTGAGATACTTTAGGTTCCAGGTTTTTAATTAGGGCCTCTGGGCCTTTTTTTGTTCCAGCTTAGGCCACCAGACTAGTTCAGCGTAGAGTCGCAATCTGTCTAATAATGCTCGTATAAATCAATGCATACGTTACATTCCCAGTTTTTCCCAGGCCGTTGTATAAAATGATAAGAATTTTTCAACACGCGATACACTTCATTCCCAGATATTTAAAATATTCTCACTAATTTTTTTGGATGTTCCAGTTGGGTGGTATTTTAAACAGTGAACAAATACATTAGGGTTATTCATGAAAACCTTCGTAAATCGCGTAAACGTAGTAAACGGCGTAACTAATGTCACATTAATGTTAATCTGACATTAGTTATACGGTGTACTACGTTTACGCGATTTACGAGGGTTTCATTACCCCTAGTGTAAACGGCAGTGGCTAAATTTTTACACCCAATTGCTATTGAGTTGAAATATAGTAATAGTATCACGTATACTTCTTATGCAATGAATTCATTACTCCTTCTCTATGTGCAATATGTATTGATCAGGGATGTTGCGGATATTCGCATCCGCATCCGCAATTGCGGAGCTTCCGCATCGATTTCGACATCTGCATCTGCATCCGCATCCGCAATGATCAATGCGGATGTTCATGCGGATGCAGATGTAGGTCAAGTCGCGACAAGAAGAAATTGAATGAGGCCGGCGAGTGGCGCGTGCCATGGGCACGAGCTGATTGACCAATAGGAGCGAAGATTTCGGCGACAAGATTCGACGCGTTTGTTACTGTTTATCATTAGTTTCTCATAAATCCATCATAACGTGTTTCGTTGCGCTTATCGTAAGAACTTTTCAGTTTTTGAATGGTATTGTGAGTATTGTGTGTGTGTGCGAGTTTTCTACAGTTAATAGTTTATTGGACAAGTGAATTTACAATGTCACGACCGACTCAAAGTGAGATTTGGGCTTATTTTAAACCAGATGAAAATGACCAGGATAAGGCTCATTGTAAAATATGCTAAATAATTAATTTTTTAATTTTTTAATACTAAATAATTAATTTTTTAATAAAAATATTAAAGATTACTATCTTTTTCATTTTATTTCTTTAGTTTCTTCTTCTCTATTTAGTTTATTAAAAAAGAAATTTAAGATCCGTATCCGCATCCGCATCCGCGGATGTGAGCCTTCAAAAATCCGCATCCGCATCCGCATCCGCGGATGTCAAAAAATCTGCATCCTTAACATCCCTGGTATTGATACAACCTTTTACCATGATAATCTGATACTGTACCAAGATTTTCGTGAATGATAAGTGCGGATCCAAAAAGACGATTTTAAAGATTTTCTCATTTACAGATATTGTACTTAAAATTGAAGAAAACAAAAAGATATTAAGAAATATTGCAAAAAAAAATTGCAGAAAAATCGAAAATACTCATTTTGAGCCCTAAACCCGGGCTTCCCGGGGTGGAAAATGGTTAGACGTCATAACCCCTTATTAAGAACCCTGAAAAGAAGCTCTGCCAACTTTCAGCCTGTAACTAATTATTTCCGCTATGTCGCTTTTTTCGGCTTAATTTACCTGTACTATTAATTTAACCGTTTTCTGGCAATTTTACACTGTTTCTTGCGGAAAAAAATTACGTGATATTTGCCGAGACCCCTTCCCTCCCCCACGTGAGATTTGGTGAGATTCGGCTCAACCCCCTCCGCCCCCCCCTAAACGCCACACGTAATTTATGGATGCCCCTTATGAGTCAAATATTCAAACTTCATCGCACGTTTTATAACTATCTACTAATTCTATAAAAAAGACAAAATATATTGTTTTTCAAAAATTTAACGAACTTTTTTACAACTATTTTTAAACCTAATGAACAATTTTTGTAATAACTATTTAAATCAACAAATCAATGGAAAATCAAGAAAAACTAAATTTTGCCCTTTCAACCCCCATAAAAAACCTCATCAGGTGAAATTTAGGGTACTCAGCTTGCCTTAAAATCATCATTACTTACAAAATTAAATAAAATCTGTAATCTCACATTTTAAATTTTGCAATGATTCCAACAAAAACAATTCAATATCCCAAAGAATATTCCTAAGCTAAAACAAAAAAGTACATTTCTTCTGCTATCCACAAAAATTAAATTTTGTTCCCTGGGACGACGACTTTGATTTTTTTCTTCGAATGCGCATAAAAGGAAAAAACTCAATCCACGCATCTCAGACGTCTGGGACCCAGAACAAACTTCCCCCCAGATTCCCTTGCCTAACCGGAATGCTCTATCAACAATAATGTGCTATACCAACTTAGCCCTCTGAAGCAGAGTCTGGTGTATAGTAGCAGGGGCGCTTGGTCCCCGAAGGAAGAACTTAGCGATCTGAGGCAGATTCTGGTGTATAGTAGCAGGCGCGCTGGGTCCCAGGGAAGAAGAAGATAAATGCCGTGAACAAATTTTTGTTCTACGTGACTCCTCTATGTGTTATATGCTTAGTGGCAGTGTTGGGCATTAATCAATTAAATTTTCAATCAATTAATTAATTGACTAAAAAATTAATTGCGATTAATTTAATTGCAGTTAAAATTAATTGCAATTGAAATATTAATTGCACCCCACAATTAATTTATTTGGATTAATCCGTGTTAATTGTATATAGCAACTAAATCAATTGCAATTAATTTTAACTGCAATTAAATTAATCGCAATTAATTTTTTAGTCAATTAATTAAAGACAATTAAAACTAACAATTAATCCTCTTCAATTTTATGTGAACTTGATTTAAGGGTTCCAAATGACGAATTTGTGGTTAAAATTTGAAAATTCAAAATGGCGGACTAACTTTGGCAATTATGTTCCGACTGTACTGAAAATCTGCTTCTGGGGGCTTTAAGGGTTCCAAATGACGAATTTGTGGTTAAAATTTGAAAATTCAAAATGGCGGACTAATTTTTGTAATTGTGTTCCGATTGTACTGAAAACCAGTATCTGGGGGCTTTAAGGGTTCCAAATGACAAATTTGTGGTTAAAATTTGAAAATTCAAAATGGCGGACTAATTTTTGTAATTGAGTTCCGATTGTACTGAAAATCAGTATCTGGGGGCTTTAAAGGTTCCAAATGACGAATTTGTGGTTAAAATTTCAAAATTCAAAATGGCGGACTAATTTTTGTAATTGTGTTCTGATTGTACTGAAAATCAGTATCTGGGGGCTTTAAGGGTTCCAAATGACAAATTTTTTGTTAAAATTTGAAAATTCAAAATGGCGGACTAATTTTTGTAATTGTGTTCCGATTGTACTGAAAATCAGTATCTGGGGGCTTTAAGGGTTCCAAATGACGAATTTGTGGTTAAAATTTGAAAATTCAAAATGGCGGACTAACTTTGGCAATTGTGTTCCGACTGTACTGAAAATCAGTTTCGGGGGGCTTTAAGGGTTCCAAATGACGAATTTATGGTTAAAATTTGAAAATTCAAAATGGCGGACTAACTTTGGCAATTGTGTTCCGACTGTACTGAAAATCAGTTTCTGGGGGCTTTAAGGGTTCCAAATGACGAATTTGTGGTTAAAATTTGAAAATTCAAAATGGCGGACTAATTTTTGTAATTGTGTTCCGATTGTACTGAAAATCAGTATCTGGGGGCTTAAAGGGTTCCAAATGACGAATTTGTGGTTAAAATTTGAAAATTCAAAATGGCGGTTTTGTAAACAATTGTTAGCTACATAGTATAATCTCACGAAAATATGTCAGATCCACACTCTTATTCATGCTGTAATCTTTGTTTTGGGGAGGGGAGGCAGTCCATACAATAAATTAAACATTAAATAATCCAAAAAATATTATTACATTCTGAAAAAAAAAATAAAGGATTATGCTAATTCAAGATTTGAAAATGGGCTTTTGACGGTGATGGACATTATACGTTTGAAGTCACGTACGGAGGAGTGTGACTTCAGATGGATATTGCCCATGGTTCTCTTCTGCAATGTCATTGACCCAGGTTTTATTTGTTTACCCAGATGCCAGGCCCTTCCCGTATTGGAGAATCTTTCCCGAAAACCTTGTTGATAAATTCTGACCCGATTGCAGCTTCAGGATACTATGTTCAATGTTCTTCCATTTGGAGCTGAGATGTGAAGATTTTCAGATTTTCCAACTCTTGGACAACCTACATACAGTTGAAGTAGCGAGAAACACCGTTTAATCATATCGAGACCAACAAATTGCCCTTGGCCATACGTTCACAAATTTGATAAATAAGGCTGTTCCGGAACACAATTGGCCAAATTCGTCCCCCATATTGGCGCGGCCATTTTGAATTTATAAGTTTTGATCATAAATTCGTTATTTGCTATCTTAAAAGACCCCAGATACCGATTTTCATTGGAATCGGAAGACAATTGCCAAATTAGTCGGCCATATTGGCGCGGCCATTTAGAATTCATAAGTCTTGATCATAAATTCGTTATTTGTTACCTTAGAAAACCCCAGATACCGATTTTCATTGGGATCGGAACACAATTGGCAAATTCGTCGGCCATATTGGCGCGGCCATTTTGGATTTATGTCCTGATCATAAATTCGTTATTTGCTATCTTAACAAACCCCAAATACCGATTTTCATTGGAATCGGAAGACAATTGGCAAATTCGTCGGCCATATTGGCGCGGTCATTTTGAATTTATAAGTTCTGATCATAAATTCGTTATTTGCTACCTTAAAAACCTCCAGATACTGATTTTCATGGAAATCGGTACACAATTGGCAAATTTGGGTGGCCATTTTGAACTTCGGTCATTTTGTGGCGGCCATTTTGAATTTCGAAAATCGGGCTTCGAGGTGCATCATGGGAGACCCACACGGACCTTCGTGCAAAATTTCGAAGCTCTGCGATCACTGGTGCGACACTACCCTTTTCATACAATAATAAGTTTTAATTGTTAGTTTTTAATCAAATCCATTAAAAAGATTAACAATTGATTAATTGTTAATTGTGGAAACTCACAACTAACAATTAATTAATTGTTAATTGCGTGTTTTCACAATTACAATTAATTAATTGTTAATTGCGAGTTTTCACAATTACAATTAATTAATTGTTAATTGCAATAGATGTGATTAACAATTAATTAATTGTTAATTTTTAATTGTCCAACAATTAAATTTTGCCCAACACTGCTTAGTGGTAATACATAGGAAATTAAAATAATATTTACATCAATGTTTACTGTAAATGTAATACTAAAAAGTTTTGCTTCCCTTTTTTAAATTCAAAGCACGCCACGCGAACTGCTAAGCACCGCTAACATAAGGTTTTGCTTTACTAGTTCTTCATTCGCAAAATCAAATCGTTCTATAGGCTTGTATTATCTCGCTAGAAAAATTGTGAATGCAATCAAACTTCTCACCGATAGGGATGATTTTGGTCTCCAAGAACAGCTTACAGTAAGGACTATTTGCACACAAAAAATTGGCGGGGTGAATTGAAGTTTAGGTATGAAATTAAATAATTTAGTTTTCACCCCTTGTGGCGGGGGTGGTTTCCGATGCCCGAGGCTACCCCCCTGATGATGTCTAAAAATTGTGTTATATCTATTAGATGCATGTTCACAAAAAATTGGCGGCGTGATATTTTATTTTGCGCTTAAAAAAAATAATTTAAATTTAGGGATTCTGTAGGGGTGGCTTCCGATTCACCGATAGGGATGATTTTGGTCTCCAAGAACAGCTTACAGTAAGGGCTATTTGTGCACAAAAAATTGGCGGGGTGAATTTAAGGTTAGGTATGAAATTAAATAATTTATCCCGAGGGGGTAGGTATGGTGTCTAAAAATTGTGTTATATCTATTAGATGCATGTTCACAAAAAATTGGCGGGGTGAATCTTTGTTTTGGGCATAAAAAAAATATTTAAATTTAGGGGTTGCTGTAGGGGTGGCTTCCGATTCACCGATAATGACTTTGGTCTCAAAAAATAGCTTTCCCTAAAGCTACTGACAGAAACAGGCGCAAACGCGGTGCGGACATTGGCTTCGTGGTATGTGGCGACTTTTCACTGACATGATGTTGCGGTGTCGGCGGCGCGATCCGATTTTGAACACAACAACGAAATCAAAGTGACAAGTGGACGTGATAGGAAAAAAATTGAAAAACCTGAATGATTTACATATAATTTTTCTAGCCTACAGGGTTTGTCTTTTTTTTAGGTGCCAATTTAATTACCCTGGTTTGGAAAATAAAGATTTTCATTAAATATAAAATTCAACAAATTTGCTATCACAGCCAACACCAACACACAACTCCAAACATATGCCCACCACCACCAAAACACGACTCAAAACACAAACATCTCTTGACACTACGCGGCGGCAACGCGCAAAAAGTAGAAAGTAAAGCAACTTGCGCGGTGTGTGCGTAGCGTAAAACAGCATTTCGTTAGTGCGCATTGGAATGCACTATTTCTATTCTCTCTGTCACTGCCCGCACGGCGTCTGCGCCTGTTTCTGTCAGCAGCTTAAGGGCTATTACTGCACAAAACTTTGGCGGGGTGATTTCATAAGTACGTGCGAAACACTCAATTTTAGTAATAACAGTTGTCCTGCGGGGAGTTTCCGATCAAGTTAGAGGGTTGGTTCTATTTTTATTGAATTCGCCAAACCCAAATTAGTAAAAAGTGAGATTATCAGCGGGGTGTTTTAACTCTCACGCAGTTAAAAAAATTTTATATTTCGTTCATTTCAACGTTCAGTTCTTCAAGTACCTCTTTACATTGCTAACGCTAATAACATTAATATTTTTTTTAACATTAATGAACATGCGATTAACAGGTTCAAATCGGCCGTAATTGGTGTTGGAGGAATTGATGTGTAAGAGAGGTGGCCAAATTGTATCTGCTCTCTCTAAACGACGCACAGCGACTTAGAAAAGCTGAGTCGACTCTTCCATTAAGGAGAATTATATATACATAGTAAGCCGTTTTAATTTCAATATGTATAAAAATGAATGCCGTGCGTTAGTTTTGCAAAAACTCGAAAATGGCTCGACCGATTTCAATAATATTTTTTTTTGTTTTGTTCGCCTCAATTCAGGGGTGGTTTTAGAAAAAAAAACATTAGGAAAACCCAAACGGAACAGCTGAAACATCTAAAAAATTGGTAATTTTGGGATTTTTCACTTCACATTAGTTTCAATAGCTTCATGGCCTACCTGAATGGGCTTGTTGCCTATTCGGAAAACTCAGTGGATGGGTGCAACGCAAACTTTAGAAAAACCAAGGATTTGTACTATTAATTACAATTTTTATTTAGAGTATCCAATCTTCGTGATTCCGGTATAATTTGTTCGTTAAATTCAGTATAAAATTCAAGTACGGTTAAATTCATGCAAATTTCAAGTTCAATTTCGATTAACTCAAATTCATGTAAGATTTACGTTAACTTATAAATTCACTTTTAGAATTATTGTTACTTCAAATTCGTACACAATTTTACTTTTCCTTTAAACATAAATTGACGTGAGCTTCAAGTCCAATTCTACTTTTCAATCCGCTTAATTCCGGTGTAATCCGACTCCTGCTTGTTGGAATGATGCCTTAGTAAAGTTAACCCGTGGTTCGTGTTCCAGCTGAAATATCAAAAGTTAGGGTTAATGCGGGGTTTAGGTTCGAGGATTTATCAGCTCAGGACGACTGATATTAATTAACAGCAATTTCTATCAGCTCAAGACGACTGATAGAACCGAGATTTCTATCAGCTCAAAACGACGGATAGAACCAAATTTTATATCAGTTCAATACAACTGATATTAGTAGAAGTTTCTATCAGCTCAAAACGACTGATAGAACCAAGATTTTATATCAGTTCAATACAACTGATATTAGTAGAAATTTCTATCAGCTCAAAACGACTGATAGAACCAAGATTTTATATCAGTTCAATACAACTGATATTAGTAGAAATTTCTATCAGCTCAAAACGACTGATAGAACCAAGAATTGAGATCACGAGCCTTTAGCTGGAGTTTCTTCTACTTCAATTCACGTAGAAGACCGAATGCGATCTGAATTTTCTGATCAACGTGCCCTGATATTTATCTCTCTGTCAACAATGGACATAGCAATCTGGCGGGGCAATTTCGTAGTGGGACGATGCTTTACTCTGCTGACGAAATGGCCCCTTCTAAATATTTAACGTTGCTGAATAAGTTGTTGCTGTATTAGTGCATTGTGACATTTCGGTCAGCTGCTGGGGTAAGGTAATTTTTATTTTGGTTTATTATAAATTATATTTTAATTTATATGTTTTGTTTAGGATGGAGGGGCTACGCTGCCTTTCTTGATGGATGTGGAGATGCTCGGGAACTTGTTGGAGGAGGGTTGTCATATAAGTAGTTTTATCTCGAATTTATTGCTGTTTTTGTTTATTTTTTCTTTTCAGATTTGTTTGCTGCTAGGATATCTGTTTTGCAGTTGAATTGGATGTTGGTGACCTTTATAGAAGGGTTTTTCTCGGGGTAAGTATTATAAAGTAGTTTTATGGGTACAATTAGATTTTAATTCTATTTCTATATTCAGTGTGTCGCCGCAACACTACCTATATATTGTTTGACAGCTGCGTAAATGTGGAATTGTCATTAAATTGAATCGGTCACTTCACAGAAACCCCAATTTAATGACAATTTCAAATTTACGCAGCTTCAAACAATATATAGGCAGCCAATGAAGCTATTAAAACTAATCTGCAGTGAAAATTCCCAAAATTACCAATTTTTTAGATTTTTCAGTAGTCTCTTTGGGTTTTTTTATTTCTTTTAAACCACCCCTGCCATTTTCAACGCACGGCAATTGATTTTTATATAGATTATATTGAAAATTACACTTAAACATTACCTTATTAACATCTTTAAGGTGCAAGATCATATTCCATCATTCTCATCTGGATTACCTTCAACATTTGCAGTTGGCCATAAATATGTTCTGATAAAAAGACGTATGAGCTATAGCTTTTCTATTAACTTTAGTATAAATGAATTTTTAATGAATCCATCAATAATTTCCTCGGCTATGATAGTACCTCTTTTATCTGAATCATAATGAAAACTCAATGTCGAAGGCGCAAATGATTACGCGGTATTATTTGACGAGAAAGGAATGTGTTGACTTATGGGGTAACTTGACTCATGAGGGTTTTGAAATGACCGATTCAATTATTATTAATTGTTATTACATTAAACATAGTTTTTTCTTAAAAATGGGTAGTGGATTTTGAGAATAGATTTGGTTAAAGCGAATTTATTTGTATTTTGCGAACATTCATTTTTATTAGCCATTCTATTAAGGTAAATTGACTTTGCCGGCCGAATACCAAAGCTGCAAATCGTCATATGCCGCATTTGCAACATAAATCTCCAAGCAATAAGTGACGAAAATCTGCATATGAATCTTTGGAATACGGCCGGCCTCTGTGTTCCAAAATTCGAGCAAAGTATATAGAGTTTATCCTTCTAGCTCAGAAGGTACACTTCTCAGCTGGGCTGAGAAACGGGCCGCACTTATGTGCAGGGACCGAACCGGCCGAGAGCACCCAAAAAGGTATAAGAACAGAAACCCCGCATAACGAGCATGCGACCGAAAATGCGGGCTTCTTCTCGACCCTCCCCAGCACTCCGGTACCGAGCCGGTCCGGTCCCTGCACACAAACGCGGTCACATTTACCACTGCACAGTGGCTCAGCTAAGACATGCAAACACAAAAAAACAATGCAACATTTAAGAGCACAAAACATCAAACAGAGAAGCGTGCAAAAACAATGAAAAAGTGGGACACATAGGGAGTCACGCCACATTAAAAAGAGTCCTTTTAAGGACATCTTTGCTAGTTTGCATGCTAAAAACACTCCCCTTTTTGGTAACATATATAAGCATGCAGTTAACTGGTTCGTACATCCCATAATTAGTATTAGAGGAATTAATGTACAAGAGAGGTTGACCTCTCAGGCTGTAGTTGTTCACTCTAAATGACGTACGGGTTCGTAGGAAGCCTGAGTCAACTTTGTCATTCAACAAACGATGAACGAATATGACGTCAGCGACCCCGCGACGCTTATGGAGAGAGCTCAAGTTGAGCAATTTAAGTCTGTTCCCATAAGGCGGCAGAATAAGTGGGTCATCCCACGGGAGGTGACTGAGTGCAAAACGGACGAACTTCCTTTGAACCGATTCGATTTTACCGACATGGGAGGAGTAGTAAGGAGACCATACCTGGGAGGCGTATTCAAGCAGAGGCCTAACTAAAGATATGTATAAGTGTTTGGTGATGAGGGGGTTGTTGAATTCCTTGGACCATCTTTTTATAAATCCCAGGACTGAATTGCCCTTGGAAGAGATATAATTGATGTGGGTGGGGAAATCCAACTTACTTTCTAACCTAACCCCTAGATCGATAACAGAGTTAGTGCGGGAGATCTTGTTATCGAGAAAAGTATAGTCATAAGTTATAACGCCACGTTTCCTACAAAAAGTCATGACCTCACATTTACTAATATTAAGGTTGTTGGAACACCAAGAATAGAAGGTGTTTAGGTCTGCTTGTAGAAGTTTGCAATCCTCAATACTCCTTATGTGGCGGTACAGTTTGATGTCGTCGGCATAAATAAGGATTTTACAGTGCCTTAGCAGGGTAACAATGTCATCGATTGATAAAATAAAAAGAAGAGGAACAATATGACTTCCTTGCGGGACACCAGAGGACGCTTCGATGTTTTTAGATTTGACTCCGCGAAATAGAACCTGATAGGTTCTGTCGGCTAAGTACGATTGGAACCATACCACCAGGGCATGCGGAAAGCCTAATTTTTTTAGTTTTAGAACTATAATAGTGTGAGAGAGCATGTCGAAAGTTTTACTAAAGTCTGTGTAAACACAGTCAGTTTGACAGCCAGTGACAAACCCTCGAACAGTGTGAGAAGAGAACTCTAGTAAATTAGTAGTGGTGGAACGAGCTGCAAGAAAGCCATGTTGGTTAGTTGAGATAAGTCTCTTGCAGATAGGGGCGATAGCAGAATAAATGATAGATTCGAAGAGTTTTGGTGTACACGATAACTTCGCAATTGGTCTATAATTAGTTAATTCGTTCTTACGACCTTTTTTATGGACGGGGATTATAAAAGAGTTCTTCCATAAGGTTGGGAAGCACCCCTTATTTAGGGATTTTTGAAATAAACATAGGAGAGGAGATAGTAGAGCCCCTGCACAGGATTTTAGAACAGCAGGAGGGACTCCATCAGGACCGGACGAAAAATCTTGTGGAAGATCATTTATATGTTTCAAGATATCTTCCCTAGTTATAGACAGAGATAAGTTTTGAGCCGTTTGTATCGTGTTGATATGTCGAAAATTGTCTTCATCAGGTTGGAAGACAGGAGACGAGAAAGATTTGCGAAAGAACGATGCGAACTTGTCGCAAATCTCGGATGGATTAGAGCTAACAGAGTTCTCGTATTGCATGGTGTCAGGGTAATTATCAGCCTTTTTCTTAGAGTTGATAAATTGAAAAAATGTTCTGGGATCACCATACAGTTTACCTTCCATGTTACTGAGGTACTCCTTATAGGCCATTCATACACGAGGGAGCATGGTTCCGGAGCAAAAGCTTTTTTCGGGCAAGGGAGGCGTGGGGAGATGCAATAAGTGGAGAGTTTCGTGCTCCGGTGGAGACTTTTGTGCTCCTGCCTTTGGCCTGCGAACACGGAAAGCATGCACTCACACCAATAAGAAATCAATGCTTTGGCGATGAAAAAAAAACTTTCAAACAGTAAAATTTGGTAAAAATTTGTATATAATAAGAAAAAACTTTTAATTATTGAGAATTCAAAGGGAGTGAGTGAATTTTTTCAAATAAATTATTTCATAATAGCGAAAAAACCTCCATTTTGTTTTTAATAAAAAATTTGACATCTCACATAATACGAACAAATATCACGTAGCAACACAAAAGCTGCTTCCATCGCTGTTGCTCCGTGTATTTTCAGAAAACTTGCAGCAAAGCTTTTGGTTGAAGAACCATGCTCCCTCGTGTATGAATGGCCATAGAGAGCTTCGGAGAGAGCATGGAATTGGTCATAGCAATTGAGAAATGCGGAGAAACTCGCAGTGTCTTTCCTCTTCAGGTAGGTTTTCCAGAGTTTATTCTTCAAGTTTTTGGTATGTCTCAACTCATTGTTGTACCAGGGTGGGGATGATCTGGATGGCTTAGGAGGCTCAATACAAGACGGAGTAAAATCTTGATACGTCGTCATCCAGCTCATTAGAGGAAAACAAGGTATTGAAATCGATGGAAGTGAGCTTGGATGACAGTACCTCAAGGTTGCCTTTTTTGAAGTTGAAGGTAAAGGTTTGTTCCTCCGGGATTAGCTTATCGGTAAAGGCAAAACAATAGCTCAGTAGGAGAGGAGGGTGATAATTATCAACAGGCGACAAGACAATTGAGCTAGGCTCAACATACATGTTGTCTGAGTCGGTAAAGAATACGAGATCTATCCGCCTGAAATATGAAATATATTTCACACCGCTCATTTTAAATATTATTCACACCGCTCATTTGGTACAAACCGCATGAGAATAAGGAATTCAGAAAGCTGGATTCCCTAAAATTAAGGTTGTTTTCAGGAAGGTAGTTATCGTCATCATCAGAAGATACCCATTGAACGTTGGGTAAGTTAAGATCTCCTAAGAGTAGGAGTTCGTCTTTAGAGTCCATCATATCTTGGATATGATTAGTGCAAGAGATTAGAATATCATAGAGGTTTTGACCTCTATCGTCAAGAGTGCTGAACATACCTGGTGGGATGTAACAGCAAATTAAAAATAGGTTCTTATGGACAAGGGAGACTTTAAGAGCGAGGAGCTCTATGTCCAAAGAGTTGGAAAAACTAGGAAGCGTTATTAAGCAACAGTTGAGAAGGTTACTACAGGCAAGTAGTACACCACCTCCACGAGCCTCCGAGTCAATATATCTATCCTTCCGAAAAACTTGGAAGGAGGTAACAAAAAGTTCGGCATTAAGAATCCCACTGTGTAACCATGTTTCTGTAAAAGCGATTATATCGAAATCACTGGCCGAAGTTGACAGAAACACATCATGTGTTTTGGATCTGATTCCCCTCACGTTTTGGTAATAGAGAAAAAGCGTCTTAAGTTTTTTGGAACCTGTCGAGTGTCTGGAATGCGATGCACGCGTGTGCGGGGAACAAAATACTTTGAGAAGGCACCAGGAGGCCAGAACGTTGGGTCCAAAAGCTTTTCAGCGGTGTTGGGCGGTGCGGTCAGAACAAAAGACGCAACCGGCTTGGAAACATTGCTGATCTTTTTACAAAAGACTGTCGCAGGATCAACAGCTTTTCCCCTTAGGTATTCTTTAATGGCCTCGCATGTAGTTTCAGGGGAGAAACGCGAAATGAAAATATTTCGTGGTCTGGGTACCGTTATCAAATTAGTACTCGCAAGCAATTGGCCTACTCGTTCCTACTTCTCAAGAAAGGCATGATTAGAGAGAAAGCCAACTGCTTGCGAGCACTTTGCTCGAATTTTGGAACACAGCTATTATTGTTCATTACAATGCCGAGGAGAACACGAGCTTGCATAAGTCGTCGAAGTCAGTCAAAAGCGCAGCGAGCTACTTCACGTGCAAACCGCACTGATGACCAGCGAGCGACGGATAATGAAAATAGTTGTATTGGCAGGTCCAAATTACGTTCGAGAGCCACTGAAAATAAACGACAAGCGAATAGATTGAGAATGCAACAAGTTCGTGCACATCATGCACAACGCCAGCGAGCACGACAAAATTAACATGACCAATTGCGCCGACTCGGTGCTTCTGTGTACCTGGAACGAACGGAAATTTCATTACGATCCGGAAATCGAATACGGTGGGGACAGATTAGTAACGATTAGAGAAAAGTCAGTCGTTTGTTCGCATTGTAAGGCGTTAAAATACAGCGGGGAATCTCCTGGATTGTGTTGTGCGGGTGGACAAGTAAATTTGCCACAATTGGTCCCGCCACCAGAGCCATTACTTTCATTAGTTTCTGGAACGGGAAACGATTCTACATATTTCCTGGCCAACATCCAAAAATACAACAGTTGTTTCCAAATGACGCATATTGTACAGGGCAATTTCTTGCCTACTCTCAAGGTAATTACAACGCAATTGCCTTTCGAATCATTCTCTGTTGTATCAGAAACAATTTCAGAATTTCACACAACATTACAGATTCAATGGCAAATATATCATTTAGTAGGACCATATTGAATCTAATGTCTCGAACTCTTATAGGAATAATTGGTTTTTCGTTAGTGGTTATAAATATTTGTTGAAGAGTTGAATTTTGAAGATTTGGATTAATTTTAAATGTTTTAAGGTTGGGTGCAGCGAGGCGTACCGGGTCCCAACTAGTATTCTATTAAGTATACAAGTAATATAAAATGAAGGAATATTAAGGCACAAAACCGTTGTTTAACGATAATCAAAAGTCTATCAGTATCTTTTCTTAGGTCGTCCTGGTCTTTCTTTTCCTGTCGGTACTTTCCGCAGCACTATGTTTGCCGAGTTCCGTTCCGCATTTCGTTCGACATCATCAATCCATATTATTTTAATCACTTTGATAATGTTTCAGGGGCGTAACCAGAATTTTGGGGTTTTATAAAATTCTATTGAGATGATCGTCAATGCTGCGTTGCTGTCGGGACTGGATGTTACCACACAACACTTCGCACGATGTTCATACCGGGGAACCAGAGTGGCAGGGTTCAAAGTGGTTGGCACTGGTACGATACGACTGAAGATACTTATTGCCTGTACCTGAAATCGTTCAGGCTACTCTCATGTCTTTCTCAATACAATGCCATGATAAACACCTTCCCTACTTTGGCAATCTTGTATCAGAGTTTTTGAAAACATCAATAACTGGTTGCAAGCCCTCGTTATTCTTCAGGGCTTTCCGAAGGTTCAGTTTCGCCTGATTAAACAAAGCAGAAGTGGTGTCACAACTAATCATGTCGGGCAGGAACAATATATGGTCTCAAAAGGGTTTGCCCAGCAGCAAGATGGAGATTCTAGACGGTTTGAGACACCTTTAATTTTTCTTGTTTCAAAAAGAAGACATTCTTTATATCAGAGCTACACAGCTGACTGGTCACCAAAAGGTCGATCTCTTCCCCTACCAATGTCACATATTCATTTGACTGCCAACAAAGAGCGGATGTGATCATTAGGATATCAGCGTCCTCCCCAGCTTGTTGTGAATCAATTTTAACCTAGTCGAGGCACTACACTTGGTGACAAGTGTGTTCTTGTGCTTGCCCATCACAATGGCGAAGTTAGATCATGTTTATCATATCTTATAAACATCTGAGGTTCAATATGAAAACAACAAATAACAAGTTAATGGGGAACTTGTTATTTGTTGTTTTCATATTGAACCTCAGATGTTTATAAGATATGATAAACATGATCTAACTTCCCCATTGTGATGGGCATAGTGAGGTCCAAGCACTGACATATAGAATGGACTGCTCATCAGGAAATTTTCATGGCACCAATTCGTTCCATTGCTGGCAAACCTTTTTTCACTGACATGTAAACACGTTAGTTACTTTTGTAAATTAAAATTGTTTATATTCGCTTTTGGACGATGGAAACAAAATAAATTCTTCAAAAAAAAATAAAAAATGCAATTTTGATGTTATTTCCTTTTTATAATGCATTTTTTCATTAATTACAAATATTTATGTTAAACCATGCGAGTTCTCTAGCCCTGTTTCATCTAAATGTCAGTGATTCCGGGTCTTATGGCGAAACGAGACAGAAATAAAAAAATCACTATACCCATCTATTTTTTGTAAATATTCTGACATTAGTTCAAAGGAAAAAATGAAATCAGGTGTGGCAACTTCAATATCGTGCAACCGTTGTGGCGGTTTTATTTTAAATTTCACTTAAAATCATTCCAGAATTTTATTTACCGTTCTTATTTTACTGCAAAGATAAAAAAGTTATCGTATTTTGCGGTTTATTGAAAGCCAAGAGTAAAAATATTTAATAAAATGGAAAAGTGTGCAGTTTTTTAATGTCAAATTTTATTTTTTCAAGTTTGGCACTATCTGATTTTATTTCTGCCAGTGAATGCACTGAGCTCTTAATACGAAATTGAACAAAATTTGAGTTCAGTGACAAAGGGGGCTTATGGATGAGCGAGAGGATTGTACTTTTCCATACTTTTTGGTGCCATGAGTTTATATGGGAATAATGTCTGATGAGCAGTCCATTATTATATGTCAGTGGGTCCAAAGCACAAAAATAGATATCAGCCGGCTCTTGTTTGTGGAGTTTGCTGGGAAACTATCCTGCGAGGCAGTGAGCACCATCGATTCTGTAAGAAATATTGCAGCAAATGCTTTACGCTCTTCTCAATGGTTCTATTCGCTGGATGTTTTAACTAGCTTCGTAAGGGAAGCCATCGAAAATGACAACGGATTTGATTCGTAGTTCGACTTGACATAATTACGATACATAACTGCTGCAAATTTTTGCATAAGGCTGGCCGTGGTGTCATTTGACCAAATCTAACAAAAACCTTCCATCCATGAAATATTTTCTATCGCTCAAGTCCGCCGGTTCAATAGGTGAAACAGGCCTGTACAGGTTCGATTTTGTTCCTTTGCTCATCTAAAAGAGAGAAATAGATGGTAGGGGCTAAGTTCGTAACGCTAAAATTCTCGCAGCAATTTATCTGAATGTCCTGCCCTGTCTTGTATCCGAATAAAGGTATTCGAAATTGTAAGAGGCTGCACTCTTTCGCTTTGTTTGAATTTTACAGCTTGAAGATCATCACAGAAGTGGGCTTTTAATACAATTTTCAACTAGCCCTTGACCCCGAACGGTTCGTCGAAAAAATAGTGGAATTTGTAAGAAATAGCGAAGTTATTTAGGAAAAGTTGATTGTTTCCGAGTTATGTCAAAACCCCAGAGGGTTGACCCTCCAAAATTCCCCTTCGCTACGCCCCTGGGTCCTTGGTAACTTCCATCAAGAAGAATTTTATCTCTTCCACAACACCTTCTATCATTTATAATGGGGAAGTGATACCAGAAACCAAATCCCATGCCGAATCAACACAGTATGCCCGTGCACCCGTATATATGGTGCAAATAGTGCCGCTCATATAATTAGAGGGTACAATTAATGACTATTTTCGTCAGAAGGGTGCGCGGTCAAAAAAGTTTGGAGACCACTACTCTAGAGAGGCTAGAGGTACACTTTTGTATGCATATCATACAAAAGTGTTTAGTATATGGAAAGATTTACTATCTAAATGTTATGGCTTTATTGTGTTTTTAAGCAAAATTAATAAAAATCCCAAATTATGTCACTTATTTAGGTCAACAGTACACATAAAATTCAGAAATTCGAATGACGAAAGATTCGCATTGAATACAGAAGTTGCAAATATTAACACAATTGGCAAAAACGTTCCTAGATTCAAATTATTTAAAAAGCGGAGACAAGGGAGTTTAGCTCAGCAAAATTAAACACAATTCAAATAAAAAATGAAGAAAACAAGAGCCGTTTCATATAGGGTAGAAGTACGTATGTATGAACATGAACCAAGCTATTCAACGAAATGTTCCTAAAGTGATACTCAGTTATAGAGATGAGTAATTGGGAGCACAGTATTCATTGATGTTGAGAAATGCTCCTGGCAGAAAATGTAGAAGGTGGCATGTTTTTGCTCTAGGGGTATTTCAAACTATATTTTTTAAGCTTTCAATACTTACGAAAAGAAAACATGTAAGCATTCTCAAGTTAAAATTTTATGAAGCTTTAATTCAAAGACTACGGCTATGTACTCGGCAGGTTTCTGAATATAATTTTGAGTGTTTGCTTTCTTATTTATACAGCAGTGCAAATAATAATAGGAATAGCTTCAGCTGTATGTTGAAGATTATTTTGTTGTTGATTGTTATTCACATGCAAATTGGGGAAAAAATTAAAATTTTAAAAATCTATTTTTTAACATTGTATAATTTTGAAAAAAAATAAATGAATGTTGGTGTAACTTGAAATGACCTGTTTTAACATATAGTGCATTTTCATTACTAAGAAAATAAAGTTTGGCGTGTGCAGGTGAGCCACAAGCCACAACAGTTTGATATAACCGCAGATTCGGGACATCTTTTCACTACAATACTTAGAGAGATGCTTCGGTTTTTTCAAAGAATTACTTTTTCTTATTATTAGACGTTGTTTAAATATGATAATTGAAATAGGTTAATCTCTTTCCGATCCTTTTTATATTGGACCTTGGCGTAAATATTTAAGGGGACCTTCCGGTCTAGATTTTTCAAAACATCAATTTTTTTAAGTGATATTTCAAAAGTATAGGCTCTTCAAAGTATACTGTTAAATTTTCGTATAAATATTTCCAGTATTTTGATTTCTACAGCTTATTTAGCAGGTCAGCGCGGAAGCAGGTAAAAGGGTCAACCGGTCCGATGAATAGATCTATTGTCTGTAGGAATACAGCTGCTCGGATTTTCTCCCTTCTCCTAAATATGAATAAGTCACACATATTCCCTATTGGCTATGTGTATTTCAAAATATTAATTAATAGTAGGGTTAGAGTAGGATTAATAGTAAGTATAGATTTATATCAGATTTTTTTGAGGATACATTTACTTATAAGTTTAAACTCATTTATCTCGAAACTGTATTTTTCTGCACGGTGCGAGGAAAAAAAACTACTCGACCGATTCGTCTCAAATTTTACTACGCTATTCAGTAAACCAGTGCCTATCGGTGGAACTAAAACCCCCGTTTTCCGTTGAATATTTCTTATTTTTTACATACAAAAAGTAACGAAAAAACTGTTTTCGAAACGTAAAATTTAACAACGCGCCATTTTGTCAAATTTTTTTTTCATTGTAGCTCCTGCGATAACTACACTTTTACTAATTAGTGGAAATTTTTTTCTTTCGGTTTCGGATCAGTGGAAGAGTCAAAACATCACGCACCACCAAGATCCATTTTTTTGAAGAGGTCACATTCAAGATCTATTTTAGTTTAATTAAAATTTTTTTTTTATTATATTTTTGTATAGTTATAATGTAATAAAATATATCTGCAGGGTTTAAATATTATTGCTCATTATTTTCATTAAAAAAAATCCTAATAACTCGTCAAATTTAAGGACACTAGACCAGAAGGTCCCTTACCTATATTTTTCGCAAAGAAAAAATTTGCGTGGCAGATATAATCGCAGAGCTAATATGGGAACCCAGGTAGGCTATTGTGGCGGCTACACACATATATATATATACGAACTCTTCCATCATCTGAGGCAAATCTGGTGGGATATTCCACAAGCCGACATTCAGGCATGCATCAACATGCAAGAAAGGTTGGCGGAAGTACGCAACAGAAGGGGAGGCAACACTCATTATTAACGAAAAACCAAAGAAACAATAAAAAATCATAAAAAAAAACAAAAAAGAACAAAAAAAATACGGGGTGTAAAACCGACCGAGCAACCTCCTCGTTGTACACCCTGGGTTATGCTAATGCCGGCGGTAATTTTGGATTGAGAAATGTGCGTGCGTGCGTGTGTGTGTGTGAGTGTGTGAGTGTGTGTGTATGTATGTATGTGTGAACATTACACTGTCAATTACCCGGGCAATCAGGTTATCCTGGCTGCATTGAATAGCGTGTTAACGCGTTTGTACGCAAAGGCATGCGTTATAAAGAATTCGAACCGACAAATTAATGTTTACATGTGTGAAAAAGAGTAGATATGCAGAATTTTGCATGCCCACGTGTCAAAAGTTGCACTGACTCTTTTGTCGATAATTTTGCACGTGTGTTAAATTCATGACATTTTTGCATGTGTTTCTTAGTGCGCGCACTCCAAGTGGTTCGAGTTAAAGAGCTTTTCTGTTTCAAGATTCGAAAAGCTGAAGTTTCCAGCTTTAATTTAAAAAAAAGTAAGCCCAATTTGGATGGATGTAGTCAAAGTTATGGTCAATAAACTGAAAAAAGTAATTTTTTTTTAAATTGTCCATAACTTTGACCAGAAGAACCGGTTTTCGATGCACTTTTTTTCAAAATGATCGTAAGATTCCAAACTTTCAATTTCCGTTGCAAGAACATAATGATTTCATGTTTCCAAAGTTGCTACAGTGAGTTGAATTTTGAATTTTTTTTTGCAAAAATTGTTTAATTCATACAATTGACAACAGCGCCATCTGTTGAGAGTAAATTTTTTTTCGAATTCAAGGGTTAGAAAGGTGACTTCTTTCCCTTTAATTTCGATAAAAGTTTAAGTGATTCCGACTGAAATTGTCAAAGTTATGGCTGTGTAAAAAATGGTAATTTTTTCGAAAATTTCGGGTGACCCTTTAATTTTTGTGCGGAGTGTATATATCTATATATATCTATATATATATCTATATATATCTATATATATCTATATATATCTATATATATCTATATATATCTATATATATCTACCTATATTCTTATTTTATTAACATCGGAACTTTTCGCTAGCGCCCCACCTTTTTTTACATTTTGAAAAGGTAATCCGCCATTTTATGGGGGCCGCCATATTGGATGTACCATAAAATTGAATTAACTATGTTGTGTTGTCTTCAGAACCAAAGGCGTGTGACAAATTGGAGAATCACCGGATTTTGGGAAGAGGTCAAAAAATCGATCGCAAGATTTGTCCCACATAGAGTCTGTTTTTCTGCGAGAGGAAAGCGAGCTGCGTTATGGCCACACCCATTTAAAACCCATTGAGAGTTCTATAAACGAGTATGCGCGGCTATGCTCTACCCCATGGAGAATATACAAGGAGACAAAACTCTTATGGGGAAAATGACAGGAAATGGATGGGTAGAAGAAACTAAACTTCTAGTTCATTTTTGGCCACAGATGTCACCTTTGTCCGATGTACCCCGCATGAATTTGTTAAAATTCATTGGAAACATCAAAAATTGATTAATTACGAATAATCGCATTGATATAAAATCGAATTTAGAAGCTGGTAAACAGCTGTAAGCTGCTAAACGTAAAATATATTAGTAATAAACGAACTTTACCATGAACCGGATAAATATAATCGGCCATGTTTTTCGGGGTACATTTGACTACAGCGCCACCAATAATCAAACGAAAATAGACAACACGGAGTTTTATCTCCTTGTATAGCCTCCATGCTCTACCCTATCATCTACCCTGCGTACTGGACGTAGGTACCCTTAGTCTCTTCTCATTTTCGCAATATATTTATCAATAGGAATAGAATTGGATGGACTTGTTTTGGAATTGATCTTTTATTACTATGTACATATTTTATAAAAAAAAATATGAATTTTCTGAGAATTAAATTCTTAGAAAATTTTGATGAGAAAAAAGTTTCAAAATATAATTCGGACAAAAATTAAATCCCGGGATTAGCTATTTAATAATCCCGGGATTTCAGGATTTGTGAAACACCGGGATCCCGGGATTTTGTGATCCCGGGGCTGCAAACCCTACTATTTCATACTCCCATAGAATGGTGTGCTTTACAAATGTATTAAAAAACGGTATATAGAAGGCATTTTTTTTAAAACCTATTTTTTATACAGAGAAAGATATACATTATATATAAATTTCTTTTTTTTGTGTACTTTGGCAATTATCGCATTTTTGAAATTTAAGTATTATAAAGTTAAATAAAAAAGTGCATGACTGCCAATTTTTTTTCCAAAAATAAATTGTCCACATCAAAATATACAATGTGTGGAAATTTCATCAATATTGGTGAAATAATATGGAAATAATTGCATTTTGAATTTTTAAAATTTCGGCACTTTGAAGTAGAATTACAAGATAACGGGACGTGACCGACACTTTTTATTAACATACCTGAGTTTTTCATAATTAACTGTACCTTGCGTAAAAATTTCATCAATATCGGGCGTGGAGTAGTTAATCTGAATATTTACAAATTTCAGTTATAAAACTGATTTTAAGAAATATACCACCGAAAAATAACACTCTCTTAATAGAAAGGACTAATCCGATTTTTTTTGGGCAACTGAATTAATTAAATATTCATTATGGCACCATGGTACTAAGATAGCGTACATATATTATGCACCATGGCTACTTCTAGAATTTGTAAATGATTTTCTAGCGAAATAACTTGAAGTGTTCAAAATATTTATCAAATAATTACATGTAGATAAAAAGTGTGAATAAAATTAGAAAGTCCATATCTTAATTGTACGAATATTTACATGATTTACTAACCAAAAAAATTGCAGACGTTTTTGTAAATTTTCTTAAATAATTACATGTAAATAAAATATGTAAATACAACTAGCAGTTCAACTACAAACTATCGTTATTTCAAAATAAATTATCTATTCTGTATGACGAAAATTTAAAAAATTATATGCAATTAATAATAAAAGCAAACACAAATGCCACGGATATAATTTTTATTTTTTGACTCGATGCTCGTGCAACACATATTAATATTTTTTCTCGGTCCGCATGGGCCAACAAACTACGTTTGATATTAGAGCTCAGAAAATATAACTTCACTCGCTCTGCATAAAAAAACCAGAAAGACAATACATAATAAAAATAAGTTACCTATGCAGTCTGCAAATAATAACTTTTTTCATTAGTCCAAAAAAGCCCGCATAGCTTTATCTGTTGATTTCAATTTCAAAGCAATCATCGAAAAAGCAATCTCACACATTTAGCTTGGCTAACATTGCAAACTAATAATGACGTAAAGCATTTTTTATTTTCAAAGCACACGGTAAAGAAGGAAGCCCACTTTGCAGTTCTCTATGTATCAGCACAGCTAACCGCAATACGGGTACACACCTTCGTGAGCTTCCATCTCATTTAAATATCTTGCAGAGCTCCTTCTTCATTCACGTCTAATTTCTAAGCTATCTATCGGGAGAACGATGGTTGTTTGCATTATGCGATGATATGCAATCTCCTTGTTGACAAAAATAACATCTCTAAAACAATTTGTGCGTATTGTACTTCAAAAGATGTAGTGCTTAACCATTGTCAAAATATTCATGTCACAATACTCGACTTTCTATATTAACTGAACAAGTGGTAATAATACAGTAAAGCGAATTACATGTTACTTGAGCTCTATGACGTTATCAGTTGCTTTATCTTAAGCAAGACACATTAGGTGAGACTAATCCTAATGGAATTCGAAAAGTGGTAATTTCTACGCTCTTTCCATTAAATGTAAAAACCAATTGAATAATAACTATTATGGTATTATTTGAATAAATAACCCAAATGTGGAATAATTAACGAAGTTATTCGTGCTTGAAATTATAAATAATGACAGTAATTTTTTCTTAAAATCAACTTAGAACAATTCGGTCATTAGTCCAGTTCATTATTTATGTATGTGCCCTGTTTTGAATCATAAAAACTTCACTAAAAACACTAGGTCGTTTTTAAATAAAGCACTGCACTTCTCTCCCCTCAACCATTCTTTAAGTTTAACGTTAATTGCTGTTTTCATATTCAGGTGACGGTAATCCGGTTTTGTCTTTACAGACAAATTGCCTCAAGATTTAAATACCAATTATAATACTGAACCAAATATACCGCTGAATGTAATACACCAGAATTAAATCTCGAAGTGTGCAGGCTTGCCTTATCTTCGAACCGCTTCAAACTAACAACCACCCACTTACTATATTTCTCCGAGTTCAACCCGTAACTGAATTGAGGATAGCTGTGAAAAAGCACTGACGGGTCGTTCTAGTTAGTTCACAAAAGCCCCACACTTCCATTTCCGTTCCATTCATTCTTTGCAGCTCGCACAGTGTGCACCGCAGCGGTAATGGGCCATACAGAATGGACGGCAACGGGAAAACTTTAAAATACATGTACAAGCACGTGTGCAAATACAACTTCGCTCACATGGAATCTTTTCCTGACGCGGTTCCCCTCGTATTTTGTATATACATTGTATATACAATGAAAAGGCCGAGAAGAAGCTTCGGTTTGAGTAGTCAAGCATGTCCTATGCATAGTACAAAAGTTTGTTTTTTTACAGTGGGTGGTAGAAGAATCTTCACTAAAATAATTTTTATTAGCTAAAGGTCAACTTCTAGACAAATAAATTATGAGCGTTATGTGAAAAAACTTCACAAAATACAATTGATGCTAAGAATTAATTTAGTGAATAATTTTTAGCAATTCGGAAAAGACAATAGGTCTGTTCCCGTACCTGCAGAAAGTACAGAATCTGTCAGTTGCTTCGAATTACTTAACAGAATTCTGTTCCCGTACTTTTATTGCAGCCGCCATACTCATTTCCCCACCCTGCAGTAAGAAGCAGAAACCTGCAGTAGCTACGAGCTGCTGTAACCTGCTGCAGCTTAGATATTTGAAATATGGCAATGTCAGAACTGTCATTCCCGTGTTAAAACTGCAGAAACCTGCAGAAACATGTTCCTGTACTTTCTGTACTTCATCCCCACTTCTCAATAAGCAACTTGCAGTAAGTGGCAGAATGCAGAAAGTACGGGAACAAACCTAATACCACGTGCCTCTCCACAATTGCACTTGCCCGATTTAAAGCAAGCCTGCATGTGCATGCATGAGTGGCTGTCAGGTAGATGGGTTATGGTCAGTGTTGCCAAGTTAGCGCTTTAGGCGCTAGATTAGGTGCTATTCAATGTGTTTTGACGCTTAAAAACTGCCGTTAGTGCGTAAGCGCTAAGTGCTTCCAAAGAACTCTTAGCGCTTTTCAACTTCGAAATAATTTTTGAGCAACAGCTTTTAAAAATTAACCGACTTAAAACTACATATATAATTATAAAGATTCATGTGGCATCAATCCTTTTAAAAATGTTGCGGAGCTCGATATTCTCTTTAACTTTTTCAAATGCCGATATTGAAAGAGTATTCAGTCAAATGATTATAGTGAAAACAAAATTGAGAAATAGAAATATTACCTATGTTGGAAGCTATTTTACACATTAGATTTGGGTTATTGCTTACAAATAAAAGCTGCCATAACTATAAACTTCCTCCAGAAATCGTGGAAAGGATAGGAACTTTAAACTCTTACAACAATAATGATATGCAATGGAAATCGATGAACTGTTACGTTTTTAGAAATTAGAATTAGCGTAAAGTAATGAAAAGTTAGAATAATGTTAAAAAAAATGTTTTTTTATTTAACTGCACTTAAAGCTCGCCGGGTATTTAAACCACGGGAACTTTCCTGCACGAGTGAAAGTAAAAGCTTCCCCCTTTTTTGCAAGAGAAAGAAAGAGAACACATTTTGGGAAATATTTGCGCCGCCGGACGGATCCCACATTCCAGTATCTACGGGATAAGAATTAACTTTTCTAGTATTTTCTTGCAAATCACGAAGTAGATTACATATGTACATTATGTAAATGTTATTTGTGTCTTCATAAAATTATTGAAATTATTAAATTATTAATGAAATTATTCAAATTATTGTAGAATAGCAACAAATGAAAAAATTCTATTTAGTTCATCGTAGTGCCGGGAAGTAAAACCTCGTGAACTTTCCTGCACGAGGAAAAGTAAAACTTGTCTTTTCTTTTTGTGCAGAAATTATGACAATTCTTCCAACCCCTACATTAGAGTACGGGAACAGACTTACCATGACCTAAACTATATTTTGAATCAGTCCTAAGCCCCATTTACAATTATGCGAGACGCGCATGCAAAGCTAGCATCTGTGTATCACATAGCTGTCGAAAGTAGATTCAACGCATAGAATTAAACCTGGCAATCAACAATGGGATGCGTTGCGAGAAATATTCGCAAAGTTGGAGTTGAGCTTGTAAAATTCATATGTCTGAATTATTGTGGTTGTGTTTTCGTGAACAAAAAAAGTGTTTCTCGCTGATTTTTCTCAAATTAAATAAAAATAACTCAAATTGAGTAAATCTGAAAGTTTTAGTTACACAATCATATGTGAGTAGTGTTTTAAAATAAAATTTGACAGCCTTGTCAGGTGCGTGATTGTAAATTGCATTGCGAGGCTTCACTGATGCGAGACAAGTATGCGATCCTTGCATGCGAGCCTCGCATTAATTGTAAATGGGCCTTTATTATAAATTCATCAAACATTAATTCGGCTTCACCGGCCTCAGTTTAATCAAGTTCAATTCAATTCGCATAAGTGGCTTCACCGGCTAAAGTCGAGTTCAGTGCTTGAAATTGTTGTTGCTTTTTCGCCAGAAGTCAGAACTGCAAAAGATCCCTGGAATGGCATTCCACTATTACAGTTGATTACTCTCTTTTGAGCGAGCTTTTACTTTCAACCTTGATTTCATGTTCTGTTGGGCGAAATCAGACTTTATTTTTCCTGACTTCAAAATGTGAAAATGTATGGGAAATCAGGCAAAAATTGAAGCTCAGTAGACTAATTTGCTCGAACTTGCGGTTCGGCCGCTGAAGCCGGGGTATAATAATAAATGTGTTTTAAATTTAATGCCGCGCAAGTTTGTATCTGATACGTTGTACCGGCACAATGGAGCTCCTTGCTGGTGACAGCAAGGCTACTGCCATCATGCTTGGGTAAACATAAAAATTTTGAAAAACAACCATCCTCCTTATTTCCGAAATAGTGATAGGGGTTGATAAGCCGGTCACACGGTATACGCTAGCTCGCCGGAAGGGGTCGGGGGGCGTGTGACCGGAACGCTACATAGTGGTTCACCACTTACCTACTTGTCTATGTGAAAGCTCTTCATGTCTTCTTCGGTATTAGGTCCATCCCCACAGAGATCCATGGTTGGTACCAAGGAATCATGCGACCTGTCCCCACGTGGAATCACCGACGGGAGACCCTAGGGAAGCATTTCCCTCCACAACCATCCTAGAAACTCACGGAAAAACCTAGTACTCCATATTAAGTGAAAACATACACAGCGTAATAATTAAAATTCAACTTGCATATATTATAAAACCACAAAAAAACCAATAGTATACAATCAATAAAACGCCGTAGCAACAACAATGATCAATGAACAAATGTGAAGTGATAGGTGAGACGGTGTATGTTGGGTGTAGGGGGGTTACCCACTGGACTCAGAAAATCAAACGGAAAGGATCTACGTCGCTTTGGCCAAAGAGAAGTGAACTAACCCGTCACAAATTATAACCCGACCTAAACGCTCAACAGGCGAATACGCCTATTGTTATATAACGCCACCACAGTATATCGTTAAAGATGAAAAGTCAAATGCGTGTTCACCCCAGAAGAATGGACAGTGTAATATATTTTTTTTAAAAATGTTCTATATATACAGTGAGCGAAATTCGTTTGTACGCACTCATATTTTTCATGCTCCGAACTTTTTGATGATGGGGAATATCTTTATTATAAAAAACCAATATAATATTTTATTTATTCGAATACAAAATTTATTTTTCTTTTATTAAACAACAAAAAACAGAAAAACTACAGCGAAATTCGTTTGTACGCATTTTAAAAAATTAAGTAAAAAACAATAACTAATAGCAAAAAAAAACTTTTCCTGTAACTCTAATATTTTGTAGATCCTCCGTTGCTTTGGATCGTTGCAAAAATGCGGTTGGGCATTGATCTTATCAGGCTACTGATAAGTGGCTGGTCAATGTTCGCCCACGTGTTCAAAATAGCTTCTTTTAAAGTGGTGACGTCATTGAACTGCCGTCCGTTACCATAAACACGCCTCGTCATGATCCCCCAGAGGTTCTCGATAGGGTTTAGATCGGGACTTAATGCTGGCCACCGCATCAAAGGCACTTCCCGATCACTAAACCACTGCCGCGAATGACGAGAGACATGGATTGGCGCATTATCTTGTTGAAAGACGAATGCTTGGTCACCAATTTCATCTTCCAAATACGGAATAAGGACAGATTCGAGCATATCAGTGTACATTTCAGAATTTATCCTGGAACGGATGATGCATAAACGGAGCTTCCCGTATGATGAGAAAGCTCCCCATATCATCACGTTTCCACCTCCCGAATGTCGGCTTCTTCTGGGTGGGTTGTCTTTTCTGAGGTCGTGCCAGTAATGGGAGAGACCATCTGGTCCATCTAAATTAAATTTCTTTTCATCAGAAAAGATAACGGTCTCCCATTCCCGCGTCCAGTCCATGTGCTCCCTCGCAAATGAAAGCCGTGCATCCTTATGAT
>OY979696.1:147593432-147797225 GCA_963855945.1 Thereva nobilitata
ATATAATAGTAGTATATATATATATATATATAATATATATATATATCATATATATATCTTAATAATATTATAATATATAATATATATATATATATATATATATATATATATATATATATATATATATATATATATATATATATATATATATATATATATATATATATATATATATATATATATATATATATATATATATATATATATATATATATATATATATATATATATATATATATATATATATATATATATATATATATATATATATATATAATATATATATATATATATATATATATATATATATATATATAATATATTATATATATATATATATATATATATATATATATATATATATATATATATATATATATATATATATATATATATATATATATATATATATATATATATATATATATATATATATATATATATATATATATATATATATATATATATATATATATATATATATATATATATATATATATATATATATATATATATATACAGTAGAACGCCGATTATCCGAACGCCAATTAACCGAATCGCCAATTATCCGAATCGATTTTCGGGGCGATAGTAAAAAATTTTCGCTAAATGTTCATGCCCACACATTTCATTTTTATATATTACCGGTACTATACATAAGTATGTATATCTTCTAACAACATTTTTTCAGTAGATGGATTACTTTTTGCTTAATTTATAACAACTTAATAAATTCTGTTCTTCAATGTACAATATGTTACCTCTTTTTGCTTGATTCCCAATCTATATCCAATTATCCGAATATTTGATTATCCGAACTGCCCCCATCCCCAATTGATTCGGATAATCGGAGTTCTACTGTATATATATATATATATATATATATATATATATATATATATATATATATATATATATATATATATATATATATATATATATATATATATATATATATATATATATATATATATATATATATATATATATAATAAGATTCGGTATACCTGAAAAATTTTCCACATTTAATTTCTGAAATATATCAGGAGCTATTTTCAACCCAAATGGTAAGCGAGTGAAACGGTAGCATTCTAATGGTGTACTAAAAGTACAAAGATTTTTGACGCTTTATCTAACTTAATTTGCCAGTATCCATCTTTCATATCTAGCACACTAAAAATCTTTTTATTTGCAAAAGCTGGTTTAATTTGCTCAAACGTCGGTATCTCATAAAAGTGATCCTTAATCGAAAGATTTAAATGCTTTGGATCTAAATATATTCTTATTGTTTTATCTGGCTCGACCACTACTATGTTGGATACCCAATCACATGCTTCACTTACCGGCTCAATCACACTAAGCTTGATTAATCGCTGAATTTCATTCTTTAATGGTTCTCTTATAGCAATCGGAATCCGTCTAGGAGGCCGTGCTATGGGTGTTACGTTTTCTTTTAATTCTATATGAAAATTGCTATGAAAACACCCTAACCCAGTGAAAACATCTGCAAACCTCTTAATCATATTTTCTTTTGTTGTGATCTTTATCTCCTCGACTCTTCTAACTAATCCTAACTCTGTGCACCCTGCTAATCCTAAGATTGGAATTTGTTCCTCTTTTATAATAAAAAATTCTTGATTAGTTATTACGTTTCTGGCAATGCATTTTGCCTTTATCTTCCCTATTGTGTTAATTTCATTACCGTTATATGCTTCCAAATACACTAAATCTTTTTCTATTTTCAAATCCTTGATATTTTTTATATGGTTAAGAGACACTACATTCACTTGGGAACCAGTATCGAGTTTAAATTTAATCATCTGATCATTTAACTTAATTATTTCATACCACGACTTTAGAGTTTGTGTCCCGGGTATTCCCGTCCCGGGAAATCCCGGGATTTTAGCTTGTCTCGATGTCGGGAAATATAGCTCGAGACATTCGAGACATCGAGACGAGTAATTACATTTCTCTATGATGTATGTCGCGCGCGCGATTCGTATTTAGAGGTCCTTCGGTACAGTAGAACCCGATGTAGTCAACCCCGCTCAACATTTCATTGTAGTTAACTAAACGATTTCACAGTAGTCAACTTCCCTGTCCCATCAAACAAAATATATCACGCCAGTAGTAGCCCTATTTCTGACTCTGCGTATGTCGTTTGTTTTCGATACCTGTATGTATTTTAAAAGAAAAGTATCGTGGCTCTAGAAATATTACAAAAAAAATAAAGATTCCTATGATGCGCAATGCAAAGGATCAAATCCATATACAACAGGGATTTTGAGACATTTACAGCGCATTCATAAGATACATTTTGATGAACCAGTAGCAGTACTATCACCAACTGAAACGGAAACATCTGAGCGCCAAAGAAAATCAAAGTTGACACTCAACAAAAATTAAATTTTGAAATCCAGCCGTGAAAATGTTTGGTAAAATTGTTGCCACGCTTGCAGCCAAGGATGGACTAACTATAAGAGCCATTACCAACAGTGATTTCATACGGGAATGTTTAGCCGCAAAAGGGTACAAGAAATCTAGAGACCTAAACACAGTCATGAGTTTAATTTTGTAATTGTTCAACCAAAAAAAAGGAAATGATACAAGAGCTGAAACCCTACTTTATGATGTTAAAACCAGAGGGAACTCTATGTTGACCATGAATGATCGAGCGTTTTTTGAAGCTAAAAAATTCTATCAAAAAAGCGCTCATTGATTTGGAATTATGCAGCAAGTGGAAAGAGGAAAACATTGCAGCAAAATTTTTGAAACCCACAAAAATCGCGGTGGAATCATTGAGTAGACAGGATGCCAATTTTTTAACAGGAGAGGCGATAGTCAACATACTGCTAAAAAATTTGCCGAGTATGTCAGACACTATTTAACACTCTTGAACTCAAGATCGTAGACCGTAGAAACAGACATCTTATATCACTTATTAATTATTTAAACAGTTCCGAACATAACAAAAGTGACTACTTTATTTTATTTTTCAATTTCGTTTACGAACCTTACCTAGTTATAATCTTGAATTTTTTTGCTTAATAATTATCCAGGAAAAATAATATTGTTTAATTACAAAATGTATGCTCCAAATAATGATTTTCTTTATATTCCTTTGAAAATCTACAATATCTCGAATGTCTCGACATTCCCGGGATATTTAGCTCGAGACGTCTCGGGACCCGAGACTTTAAAAACCTCGAGGCTTCACAAACTCTACACGACTTACATACCTTTTGTTTTTCCTGGATGTCATGTACATAGAATATATCCTCAGGATTCAGTTCTTCTTCTGGAAGCTGAATTTCATGAACTTTTTTGTGTTTGCACACTATTGCAAAATGGTTTTTCTTTGTGTTTGTGCCCTTTTCTATGTGTTTTTCCCAAAGCCTTCTACATTTACAAGCCATGCCCCAGGTATGTGCATGTATGTGTATGAAGTGCCAAAATTGTGGAATTAACATTGCCGAAGCCGTACGAAACAATTTTTTAACTTTGTTTTTGCACTTAAAAGTGGTAAAATAATGTATATTATCACTTTTTGGTGCACATGGATTATCAGTGATTAGTGCTTTAGTGATTTAATAAAAAAAATTGAAAAGAAGTGAATGGTTAAGTGTATTTTTAGAGTGTTAATTGATTAGGTGACCGTTTTTGTTTACATTCGCGTTGGTTTTTTCGTGTTAATTTAGGGAAAAAATGTTGAATTTGTGTAGTAATATAATAGAAAGTGCTTTTTAAGTGATTAAAGATTATTATAGAATAGTTATTAAAAACATAAGTGCAGAAAAATATGAAGGAAAAGTGAAAAAGTTATTGTTATTCATTTTGTGTGGTAGTACTTGCACTTATGTTTTTAATAACTCTTCTAGAATAATTTTTAACTACTTTAAATTCACTTTTAATTCCATTACTACACAAATTCAACATTTTTTCCATAAATTAACACGAAAAAACCACCGCGAATGTAAACAAAAACGTCACCTAATCAATTAACACTCTTAAAATACACCTAACCACTCAATTTTTTTTAATTTATAAACTCAGATCACTAAATAACTTCTCACTGATAATCCGTGTGCAGTAAAAAGTGATAAAATACAATATTTTACAACTTTTTATTGCAAAAACTAAGTTAAAAAATTGCTTTTCTCACAGCTAAATTGAAGTCCATTCTGACTGAAGTCCATTCTCTCAGATAAATTGAAGTCCCATTTTCTTTGAATGTGAGTGTGAGATTTCGTTGTGCATGGCTTGTAAATGTAGAAGGCTTTGGTTTTTCCACAAAAATTACAAATCCTGTTGATGTTGTTGCTCTTGTTTTCCAAAATTGCTTCTTTTTTTTCTATTACCCTAAAAGTAGACCGATTATTATTGTTATTGTACTTATCTTTTACTGTAAATAGATTGCTTTGATTATTTTTACTTCTATTGTTAGTACTTATCTCTACATTCTGCAGCTTCTTTTCTACCGCCTGGATTGATGCATTTTCTCCTCTCATTGGTGATACCTGTTGCTTAGTCACTTCTGCTGCCCTTGCTATATCAATGGCCTTGTTTAACGTTAAATCTTCTACCTCTAATAATTTTTTCTGCAACGCTTTGCCTGTGATGCCCAGAACAATGCGATCTCGTAGCATTCTCTCAGTATCCGCAAATCCACATCGTTTCGCAATTTTCTTTATATCCAATACAAATGAATCAAATGGCTCCTGAATCTGTTGATTCCTATTGTAAAATTTATAAGATTCATACACTTCATTGCTTTTTGGCTTGCAATATTTATCAAATGCTTCTACAACTTTTTCATAATTTTTCCTTTCTTCTTCCGTTAGAGTGAAAGTATTATAAATTTCTACCGCTTCTGTGCCTAACGCATTTAATAAAATCGGTACTTGCACTACTGGTTGTTTTGTGTTTAACTCTATCGCCGTGGCGAATATTTCAAAATCTTGCTTGAAAATACGCCAATTTTCCGCTAAATTGCCTTCTAATTGTAGAGCATCAACTTTCCTTATAAATTCCATTATTCTAGTGTTTTCAATTATTATTCTTGTCTTCGGCGGCCTTCCACGTGGTCTGTTTTTTGCTCGAATCGCATCAAGTTTCTTCTCATCTGCCTTGGCTTTATTAGCAATTCCCATGTAGATGATTCCAGTTATTACATGTAGCGTTTCTTAAGGTGCTAATAGACGATGGGAATATTCTCATGGAAATGTTCTCGCGAGAACAAAAATTCGTTGTCATACACGTGTAAATAGGCATGATAATACGTTCTTGTTCTCGTGGAGGTATTCTCAAGCGTTCTCATGAGAATCGTTTTCTCATACGTGTAAATAGGTGGCGAGAGAATATTCGCATTAAAAAGCGTGAGAATGCATTCTTTCCAACATGTCGGAAAGAACGAATGTTCTCATGCGATCTCATTTGCGATTTTCAAGTGCTTTGTTGTAAAAAAAATCAAACGAAAATTACATAGGCCAACGAAGAAAAAACTTTTTTTTGGTTTTGCCTGATTCTTATGTTTTTGGGTGTGCTGAGTCCGAAAACAATAGCAAAGAAGTCGTATCACCCACCATTTTTTCACATTTATTGAATATACGAAATGTGAGAAATTCAACTATCCTGATCACCATTGAATGATGTGGAGATTCGAAAGTAATGTGCATTCTCCTTGGACAACCAAAGGGGTTTACGAAGTTCCCATGTTTTATATGTGAGTGGGACAACAGAGCAAACGATCAACACTGGTCCACAAAACATTGGCCTGCAAGGAAAATCTTAACACCTAGAGAGAAGAACATTTTGCATAAAACTTGAGTAAATCAAAAAAAGGTCCTTCTGCCACCTCTTCACATTAAACTGGGTTTAATGAAACAGTTGATAAAAGCCTTGCCTAAAGATGGTGAATAAGCCGATTTGCCCCATTGCATATATAATCAAGGTCATATTTTGAAAGAACTTTGCGTGATACAAAAAGACTCACACAAAATCCCAACATTAATTTTCGTCTTTTTGACATGGCGATGAAAATCAAATGAAAATAACAAACGACAACTGGCAGTGCGAGAAGAAAAATTATTCTCAAGCCACAGCTTTTATTCTCAGCGTGTAAACGCAGATGAGAATTCATGAGAATATTCTCATGACAACTGCCTCCATGAGAACGATTTTTATTCTCGCGGGAACTAATTCCATTCCTCGTGTAAACAGCCATGAGAATATTCTCATGAGAATACCAAAATTTACGTTGAGAATATTCTCATCGTCTATCAGCACCTTTAGTTTTTCTTCCTTTATTACACAGCTTTTCTTTATTAATATTTTTTTTAACTAACTAAACCACATTTTTCACTTTGTTTAAATTCTTTTCCTTTAGAACTTTACACCACCAAATTTACAGTTCGGTCCCGTTTGTCCGGAATGTCCGCAGCGCCATGTAGTGTTCTTGAGTAATAATAACACGACCAATCGAGTTAAGTTCTGATTTATTACTGATGATAACATATCACTTAAGCCTAGACTAGAATTCATTGGAGAGAGATGATGACGTACTTCTCACTACAGTTACACCTCAGAAAGAGACCAGTCAAGGCGTCTATATCAGTGATCAACGAAATGAATACCGGCAAATTCGATGCTCAAGTCCAACTCACGCTGAGATCCAATTACGACAGTAACTTCTCCATAAGAATGAATGCACTGGTGTCAAGGAAGCTAACGAATTTCCTACCATCAAGGGTAATTTACACGCAAGAATGGCCTCACATCAGTCACCTCAAGCTCGCGGACCCCTGGTACTACCGCCCAGGGAAAATAGACATATTGTTGGGGGCCGATGTTCACGGCCAAATCATCAGACAGTGACTCATGCTTACTATAAATGGATCACCAATCGCCCAGGAAACTGCATTGGGATGGATTCTGTCTGGCAGCTACCAGGATATCACGCCAACAATACAATTAACCAGCTTTCATATCACAACTGACGCACAACAACAGTTGGCCAAATTTTGGGAATGAGAAGAAATCAGCATGGACACCGAGGAAGAACAACAATGCGAAGAGGTTTTTCGAACTACACACAAGAGACTCCCAACTGGACAGTATGAAGTTCAACTTCCATTCGCTGAAAATCGAGGATGCTTGGGCACATCTCGACCCCGAGCCATCTCATGTTTATATCGCTCGGAGACTCGATTAAGCAGAGATCCAGACCTACGAAAGCAATGCCACGATTGTCTCGAAGAATACGTTACCCTCGGACATATGGAGCCAAGTGAACCCAACAACATCTCCACACTTCTATCTACCATACCACTCGGTCATAAAGGAAGACAGCACCACAACGAAGTTGCGTGTAGTCTTCAATGCGTCTGCCCCTTCGAGTACCGGCACATCTCTCAATGACCTTTTATTAAATGGACCCGCCCAACAAGAAGACCTATTCTCTATCCTCCTCCGATGGCGCCTACATCATATAGCCTTCACAGCAGACATCGCCAAAATGTACAGACAAATCCGCACTGCAAGACAACACGCTCATTATCAAAGAATAGTATGGCGAGAATCACCACAAGGACCAGTTCAGGATTTCCAACTACTCACAGTCACCTTTGGGACTAAAAGCGCCCCATATTTAGCTACTCGAACCATCAAGCAGTTAGCTACTGATGAAGAAACAACATATCCCCTCGGATCAGCTACGGCCAAAACTGACTTTTACGTGTACGACTTACTGTCAGGAGCACACACGATAGAAGAAGCCATCCATAATCAAGAACTTCAAGGACTCACGAAGACAGGAGGGTACCAATTAAGAAAATGGGTTTCAAACTCCGCAGAATTATTAGAATCTATACCGGAAGAATTGAGAGAAATTGGAGACCACTTCAACATCAACAGCCAGGACAAGGTAAAGGCCCTTGGTATATACTGGAACCCCCAAAATGATACACTATCCTACACATTAAAGGAAGGGAAACCAGTAAATCCAATGACTAAACGCACCATGTTGTCGGAGATATCGAAATTGTTCGATCCATTAAGATGGGCATCACCAATCATTATACCAGCAAAACTGATGATCCAACGGTTATGGTTAGCACAACTAGACTGGGATGATGTTCCACCACTTGAATTACAAGCCGAATGGACTAAATACCAACAACGTCTACGCACCATTAATCAGATTCAAATTCCACGATGGTTCAACAACGAGGACGCACAGACTGAAGTGGAGATCCATGGATTTTGTGACGCATCCAATCAAGCTTACGCGGCAGTGGTCTATTACTGTGCGATTCAAGAGGGTATACGAACAGTCAATATCCTGACAGCCAAGACTAAAGTAGCGCCAATCAAGGTAGTCTCTTTACCCCGACTAGAATTATGTGGAGCCGTTCTACTGGCGAAATTACTCAACTGCATACGAAGGATACTAAGACTTACGGATGTTACGCCTACATTCGCTTGGACTGACTCCGAAATAGTATTAGCGTGGCTAAATGGACATCCCTCACAATGGAAATCGTTTATAGCAAATAGGACATCACTCATCCATGGAGAACTCAAGAACGTAAAATGGGGTCATGTCCCCTCAAAAGAGAATCCAGCGCCACAAGAGGGTTATCACCGGAAGAGTTAAAGGAGTTCACCCTATGGTGGAAAGGCCCTGAATGGCTACAACAACCTAAGACCGAATGGCCCACCATACGGACAAGATCAACATGAAATTTAGAGTCGAGAAAACAGCCACCCTGTTGCTCCACCGCAGTAAAGGAAGAAGATATCATGACAAACTTCTCCTCATTCACCATACTCCTGAGAGTGATAGCATATTGCCAAAGATTTATCAATAATTGTCGGAAAATTCCAAGAAACAAACCCAGCGACTATCTCACCAATATAGAACTCAGGAATTCACTACGGGTTCTTCTAAAAATCGTCCAGCAGCGACTTTTTTATGAGGAGTTCCGATCATTATCCAAATCCCAACCCATCAACAACAAAAGTATTTTGAAGAAAATAACTCCGTTCATCGATAATGACGGGCTCTTAAGAGTAGGCGGACGATTACGACATTCAAGTTTACGATACGATAATAATACCAGACAAGGACCTATTCACCACGTTGTTGATAGATAGATACCATCGAGAAACCCTACATGGAGGACCCCAGTTAATGATGAGCGCCATCTTACGGAAATACTGTATAATAAATGCCAGAAACACTATCCGCTAGCAGATCCACAATTGCATCGCCTGCTACCGACAAAAAGCAGAGGTACAACAACAACTTATGGGCGACCTACCATACCAGAGAGTGAAGGCTTCTCGACCATTTAGCCATACAGGGGTGGATTATTGTGGGCCTTTTGAACTAAAAACGTGCAAGGGCCGAGGATCAAAGAAATACAAGGGATACATCGCAATATTTATATGTATGGCTACCAAGGCATTACATATCGAGATAGTGACAGACCTCAGTACCCAAGGTTTTATTGCTGCATATCGTCGATTCGTCTCCCGGAGAGGTATGGCCAGCGATATGCGACTGCGACTGTGGGTTCAACTTCATAGGGGCCAATTGAGTGCTCACAAGGCAGGCAGCACAAATGGTCAACGGCATAAACCTGGGCATTGCATCATTACTGGAGACCGAAGGAGTATAATTCCACTTCAATCCACCATCAGCAACACATTTCGGAGGCCTATGGGAGTCAGGAGTCCGATCAATCAAATATCATATCAAACGAATTTTGGGAAACTCAGTACTCACATATGAAGAGTTTAGTACAGTACTAACCCAAATTGAAGCTTGCTTAAATTCCCGGCCATTATGTGAAATAAGCAGCGATCCAACAGACCTCACCTCTTTAACACCAGCGCATTTTCTCATTGGAGACATCCTGATCACACCTCCCGAGCCATCAGTCCTAGACCGTAACATAAATCGATTAGACAGATGGCAGCATGTGCAACATTTGTATCAATCCTTCTGGAAAAGGTGGAATTCCGAATATTTGTCACGCCTACAGCAAAGGCCAAAATGGAAAAAAATACGCGACAACATAAACGTCGGCCAACTAATATTGCTCAAAGAAGAGAATCTACCACCCGAAGTCCACCCTGGCGCTGATCAGTTAGTTCGAGTGGTCACTATCAAAACAAAAAACTCCATATTAAAACGTCCTATCTCAAAAATATGTCTCCTACCCATCAATACTAATCCCTAACTCAGATTCAAGTTTACAATACTAGCATCATGGCCGGATACCTAATGAGCCACTTCCCTCCAATGACACAAACCAATAGCAACCAAGGGAACCAGCCTATACTACCAGCTGCAAACACATCCAAGTGACCGTTACATTTAACAAAGTAACATCCGCCATCATTACTAGTAAAATCTTTTACAAGTACGAGGATACGTTTTTTTTCGCGGTAAAAATGGATTGTACCCCAATGGAAAATTTAAGAATCCAAATGTTAAAAACTAAATTGGCATCACCACAACGGCCCAAAATAAAAAGGCCGTTTGAAGCCATCCCAGCCGGTCCAGAAATTAGAAAATGGACACAGCCGCAAAAGCCACCAACAAGTAGGCGACGCATGGACCAGCAAGGAACAGGACCACTTTATCATCACCACCCATCACCTCAACACTCAAAACGAACCCTCACATTGGAGACATATCGAGCATTGAGAAAGGTACAGCCACCAGCGGATATTGTCACCACGCAGGAAATAAGGACCCAAATTATTCATCTGTCGCTTCCATGGTCGCAAATCCGACGTGCAAGAAGGGGCTATCGCACAAAAATAGAGGGAGGATTCACCAAGAAAAAGGATGACAAAATCAAGGTGACAATCACCCCAGGCGCGGATGTCGAGACGCAAGGTCCACAACCTAAACCCAAAGAACCATCCACCAAACCATCAGGGAGTAAATAAATGAAAATATTAAAATGAATTAAAATTTTTCTTTTCTTAATTATGTTGACAACTCAGCGGTGTCAAGGCGGGGGAGAATGTTCCGTCTGTAGGAACCTAATAATAAAAAACCACAGATTTATAAAAAAATAATAAAAGCAACTCTTTATTAATAAAAAAGACGCTAACCATGGAGATAAATTAATCTAAAAATTACAAATTACACGCACTAGAAACGAATTTAAATAACAAACAACACAAAAAAACTAAGTCACTGAAATCCCACGACGTATTCAAAAACCTGTGGGAATCCTGTCAGAAAGAAAAAATATTAGATCATAAATATTTTATGTACAAAACAATACTTTCCTTCATCAAAAAAAACCCATAAAAAGGGCGCTTCCTCAAAAAATCTGATGAGAACCGGAAAAACATCAAAAAGCCGTCGGCATTTGGACGTCTGAAAATAGAAAAAACAATCAAAAATTATGTATAAACAAATTCCACAAAACTGTTTACCTGCCAACACTGAAGGTCGACTCCGCCTCCCGAGAATCCCCACCAAATCTAAAAACAACCTAAAATAAGTAATAAAAATTAGTCCATAAAACAGAAATAAGATGAAAATCATGGAGGCTATACAAGGAGATAAAACTCCGTGTTGTCAATTTTCGTTTGATTATTGGTGGCGCTGCAGTCAAATGTACCCCAAAAAACATGGCCGATTGTATTTATCCGGTTCATGGCAAAAGGCCCAATCATATAGCAGAAACGAAAATGAACCGAAACGATAAAGAAATGAACTTGAAAATGGTGCCTGAGCGAATAGGTTTTTGACAATTGTTGACAAGTTCTGCAAGAGTAGAAGAGTTTTTTATTTTCGATAAATATATCTATTATAGAATTTATATAATTTATGGCGGATGTCGACAAATCACAAGAGAAATCAAAATTTAAATTTTTTCACCTTGTATTCACTGCATTCTTTTAAAATAACTTCTTTTTCGCTCTCTCAATTACTTTAAAGGTACGGTTTCGCTGGGAGCTGTCGACAGCGGCTGCCGACGGCGGTTATCAGCTGCAGCAACTGAACAGCGCGGTCAAGTAGTTTGGTTGCACGGCTGCTGGCAGTTAATTGTTGGGTCAACAGGTAAAGAAAAATTTAGTAAAATAATGGATATCGCAAAGTTTTTGTTAATTGAGAAGGAGGAAGAACATGATTTTAAGGGAATAACGTTCTTAAATCGAAGACTGTTTGTACAGTATGTTTAAATCGCATAATTATGTGCCCGAACAAGTTCAATAAGCTTCTCAACCTCATCAAAAGGAAAATTTAGTGCCATTTTTGAAAAAAATAATTCAACACTGCATTTTTTGTAAATAAAAACTATCTAAAATCACTTCTAGCAGCTACGACAGCGCTTCTTGACTGGTTCAAAAGCAGTTGAAACGCAACAGCTAGCTGCTGGCAGCCGCCGCCGCGCTGTCAGGCAGTGTGAGCAAAGCCGTCAACATGTGCATACCATAAGCGCAGTCATTTTCAGCAGCGAGCTTTGACAGCTCCCAGTGAAACCGTACCTTAAATTGGAAAACAAACTGTCTGTCGAACTGTCAAAGTAACGGGCTGAATAGCTGAAACGAATACCGAAATGAAATAAATTTATATCTATCGTTCCGTTTCGGTTCTGATCGTTTATATAACCGCGTTCATACATTTTCATACGATTTATTTCATTCTTTTCGTTTCGGTTCGTTTCCGTTTCTGCTATATATTTGGGCCTAAAGTTCGTTTATTGCTAATATATTTTACGTTTACCAGCTTACAGCTGTTTACCAGCTTCTAAATTCAATTTATATCAATGCAATTATTCGTAATTAATCAATTTTTGATGTTTCCAATGAATTTTTATTAATTTCATGTGGGGTACATCGGACAAAAGTGACATCTGTGGCCAAAAATGAACTAGAAGTTTAGTTTCTTCTACCCATCCATTTCCTGTCATTTTCCCCATAAGAGTTTTTCCTCCTTGTATATTCTCCATCATGAAAATACTCACCATCAACAAACACAATTTGACGTCTATGTGCAGAAAAGGAACAGCTGATCCCGGATCATAGATGAAACACAGAACACGAAATTATGTGTGACTTCAAGTGAAGCCCCCACCAAAAAATTGCCCAAATCCATTGCCCGGTTCGAAATAAATACCTGCACTCAAACGAAGTTGAACTCAGATTGCGTTCAATCTTCCTAGTGACTTGAGCTAGAAGAAAAAATCGTTCTGAGATTTTTGAAGCAATTTCACCCTAAAAAGTCTGTATTGAGGCTTTATTTCCAAAACTTGCAAAATGTGCTAAAGTATTGACTTAGCTGCCCATTGTCGTGAGTCGGAACTTCAAGATCGCAGAGAGATCTTCATCCAAAATTCTACTTAATCAACAAGTTCAGTTGCAGCTATCACGCCTCAGCAGCAACCTCGTAGCGGCAGCACGAATTTCCAAGCAGAAACCAAGAACATCGTACAAACAGCAGATTTCCTGGCTGAATTGGGTTTTTTTCGAACTAGCAAACCACAAACCCGACGTAGGGAGGGCATATCCAGCAACGCAGCAACAGTTAGCAGCGCAGCAACGCAGCAGCCTCATAGCATAAGTATAAGAATAACCAAGAAGACCTACCCATCATACTATCGGGAGATTTCCTGGAAAATTTATAGTTAAAACCAGACCCCATCAAGCATCGTCAACCCGACACAAGATGGCGTATTTAGCAACCCAGAACCTATTCGCAACACGTAACTCACCTTAAGGAAACTTAACTCACAGGACGGCGAATCCACTTACGGAAAGCTTCCAGCACCCCAGAACCAACTCTAAGCTCGTAACTCAGTAAACTTAAGCAAACGCAACTCGCAGGAAAAAATTCATAATCGGGCCATCTTTCTGGCAATATTGATAAGGAATAAGGTTAAAGCTGTTTAGCCTGATGGTGCACGAGTCAATTCATTCACTCAATCCCTACGTCAAAACTGTCAGTTTATTGAGCATAGGTGATACACGTTGCAATTCGTTTCAAGCAATTTTTTGTATAACAACATAGTTTTATATATGTAGGTAATATTTCAAAAGTAGACATTCGTGTTTTATTTATCAACGATACGATACCATATAGTGTATGGTGATTTCTGTCAATTTTTAAATACCTCAAAAAAGTTTACTTGAATAGCGCCAACTGATGAAATTTATTTTTTTTTTCGTTGACTTTTCAAAATGTGCTTGATACAGTCACACACACATAAACTTTTTCCATCCAATTGGCAGAAAAATAGAAACCGATTCCATTTTCGCTCAACCGCGCAAACTTCACCCCGATCCCTCCCTCGGCCTACTAACTGCAAGGTGACATGACAGTTCGAATTGATTGGCTCATTGACTCGTGTATCATGGGCCTTACATCTAAGCCAACTTTTGTCAACATTGAATTAATGAATTAAAGCACACATTAACTTCTCCAAAATAATCATCATTAACTCCAAGTAGATTAAAAATTGAAAGTAAATTTAATTTGACTGAATTGGTTTTTTTGAAATAATTTTTATAATTGAAGTAAAGTTAAAGATCGAGTTTATTGAAGTCGAATTGTAATTGTACGAATTGAAGAATTTGAAATAAAATTAAGGTTACTGGATCAAGGTGATTTATTTCAAGGGGGTGACTGGGTTATCACGGCACAAAAGGTATACTTATATGTTCGTAATTGCGATGGATTTAAGATTATTCTTTTATAATAATCTTTTATGATATCGGGAGCATCTAATATTTATCGGAACTGGTCGAGATATATTTAAATTAAATTGAAACTGAGAAAGGGGCTCAGATCTAAGTCATGTCAAAATCAAATTTAGCCGACTAAAAATTCGCACACCACTAGCTTACTGAATTGAACATTGGGAATTTATTTCTTGGAAAGATTTTGCCATTTAGCCAGTATTCGCACAGGCCCTTAATTCAAATTGTATATCTCGACCAGATCCGATAGATGTTAGATACTCTCTTATAAGAAAATAATCTTAAATCCATCGCAATAATAAGATATTTACATACTACCTTTACAGATCTGCAAGAAGGTAGTAGCTTGCTCAGTTGCCTAAATTTGATATTATCTCTCCGTCGAACACCTAAAGTCTAAAATCTCAAAATAAAAAAAGGATTAACATTCGAAGCTTATATTTTTTATTTACATACATATATGATAAAATATGATTTAAATAAAAGATGACTTTAGATTAAACAACTTCAGCTTTTATTAGGTTATGCCACTTTGGATTATAAAAAGAAAGTAAAGAGGTCTCCATGACGTTTATACACCAATTGTCAATATGCTGAAGTTATTAATTGAATAGCATTGCCAACACCCTGCTTAAAGTTCTACAGATTGATAGTTGGTGTACAATTACAATATTTATATTCCTAAAAAAATGTAAATACATTATTCACTATAGTTCAGGTCGAAATTTAGTTTTGAATACCCACTTTGAAGTGATAATATTTTTATCATTGGGCCGGTCAACTAAATCCCAAGTATTATTGTTAATTAATGAATTGTACTCACTTTGCATTGCTGTATATCGCTCTTGGCGTTCACCCATTGTTTCTATTTCCCTCAGATTTAATGGATCCAGCTTTACATTGGCTCCTTTTTCCATTTGAGGTACTATAGGTTCTTTTAGTTGGCTGTTTTCTTCCTCGAAGACTTCTGTTTTAGGTAAATTACACATCGCCGTTTTATTTGACAATTCGGACACTTTATTTTCACCATCATCTTCATTAACAAGTAAATGATTATTTTCGTCTTGGTTTGAACACACAGGTAAGCATTCATTTTCAGATACGAGTATACTATTAGCTTTCAAAATTCATAATAATTCTGCTTTACTTGTTTTGCTTCCGCATCATTAGGGATTTCATCTACAAATCTGACGTCTCGACTTCGTATGACACTTCTCGTTCCAGGTTTCCACAATCTGTATGTGCCATTCTCTTCACTGTAGCCAACCAGAATATGTTGTTCACTTTTGGGATCGAATTTTCCAGACTTTCCGTCCTTTGTTAACACGAATGCCTTTGAACTGATACATCATGCAGATGTTGTCTGTGTCACCTGATTCGCTCATATTATCACTAGGCAATCTTCCGGAAAACTCCCAGATTAACGGTGTATTACACTGGTGTATCGTTACTGTTCCTAGCGCATTTATTCTTAGTAAAATGATAGTTTAACCAGCCTTTTTAGAATTGGAAAAAGCCGTTGAGTTACTTCATGTAAAACATCGCTAAATGTGGATTAGGGCTACTGGGGAACACCACATATAAAAAATCGCAACTTATACTGTGGTGTGGAAAGGAGTACTCATTTTATACAAAAATACTAACTTTCAAGAGACATTTAAACTTTATCGCACGTTTTATAACTACTAATTGTACAAAAAAAGAAAAAATATATTGTTTTCCGAAAATTTAACGAAACTTTTTACAACTATTTATAAATCTAATGAATAATTTTTGTAATAACTATTTAAATCAAAAAATCTATGGATAATCATCAAAAACTAAATTTCCCCCTTTCAACCCCCATAAAAACCCTCACCGGTGAAATTTAGGGTACTCAGCTTGCCTTAAGATCATCATTACTTACAAAATTAAATAAAATCTGTAATCTCATATTTTAAATTTTAAAATGATTCCAAAAAAAAATTCAATATCCCAAAGAATATTCCTAAGCTAAAACAAAAAATACATTTCTTCTGCTATCTACCAAAATTTCATCTTATTCATGGGCAGACGACTTGATTTTTTTCTACGAATGCGCATAAAAGGAAAAACACTCAATCCACGCATCTCAGACGTCTGGGACTCAGAACAAGCCTCCCCCAGATTCCCTTACCCCCCGGAATGCTCGTAAACTTCCTTTACAATAATCTGCTACCACCTTAGCACTCGGAAGAAGCTTCTGGTGTAGAGTAGCATGGGCGCTGGGTCCCGAGGGAAGAACTTAGCACTCTGGAGCAGATTCTGGTGTATAGTAGCAGGCGCGCTGGGTCCCCGGAGAAGAAGAAGATAAATGCCGTGCACAAATTTTTGTTCTACGTGACTCCTCTATGTGTTATATGCTTAGTGATGTAACACAATTGAACTTACCTGCTTTGAAGTTTTCTTTGACTCCCTCAATTGTATGCGTATGCGAAGCACAGTTGTTGGCAGTTCGACACAAGTTTACCAACTTTAACCATCACACTTGCTCCGTCAGTCGTTATACCAATTCAGTATCAAAGTCAATACCAAAGCTCGTCAAGCGGTCTTTTACCAAACTGACAACGTGCTCAAACAAGCAAACTTTTGACCTTGTTTCTTGAGATGCTCAATTATCATATCAGCATTTACAGTAACGGCAAAATGTGAAACTACAGATCTTATAGTGTTATGCGAATTTAGCAGTGGATATCCGGTCTTGGAAAACAAATATTTCAATGAAGATGTACAAAATGAATTGAAAGTGTACCATCTTTGCAAACTATTCTGGAAACCATAGTTTCCATATTCTTTTCCTTTTTGAAATAACTGGCAATAGGATTATTTTTCTTTTTTGTTATTTCTTCCTCGCAAATAATTTCAATTGTTTCTTAATCATTCTCTTGTCGCTTTTATATGGATGTAGATGGTTTACTTGAATTATTGATTATAATATCAGAAGCTAATGCAGATACTACATACCAACTCACCTATTAATAAGTTTGTTTATGGTTCATGACGACACTCCACACATGTTTTATCAATCGGAGTCAACTTTCGACAGAATATACGGAGAGAAATTTAGAACTGTGGTAGTTCAATGCAGCATTGAATTGCTAGAGCCAACGCGTGACCCACTCGCGCGCGCTTATCGGATCCGACGGACGGATCCGATAGATATTGCCGGATCCGGTAGGTAGCCAAACGGTACCGGATCCGTCAGATTGCCGGATCCGCCGGACCGGATTGCAATCCCTACATATAACCTAGCTTCATTACCTTTGCATTTTATTCTACAACCATTATCCGTCGCTTTACTAATTGAAATTAGATTTTCCTTTAAACCCAGCACATACAACGTATTGAAAAGGTGATCTTTTTCACAAGTAGTGTTTTCCACTATTACATTTATAATCACTGTTCCGATTCCAACAATCCTTTCTTGGTGGTTATTCGCTAACCTCACGAATCTGTTTTTGCAAGTTCTTAAATTTGTGAATGCAGATTTATCTGAGCACATATGTTATGAAAGTGGTCTAAGTCAAAATTTAAAAAAAATGAGTTTATCAGTTATTTCACACCACATTATTTTAAACTAAATTAATTCAATGTAATTTTCACGATATTGTCAAAAATGAACCACTAGATAGTGGTTGTTATTTCAACATTATATGGAATTCATTTAGTGTTAATAATTATGAAAGTGGTCTAAGTAAAAAATTTAAAAAAATTGAGTTTATAAGTTCTAACGATAGCGATGGTAATACATTCTTTGAAGGAGAAACGTAAGTTCACTATTGGGAATTTGTGAAAAACTAACAGTTACATTGTATTAGCCATTTTTCCATCATAAGCGTATTAATTCAGTTGTGCTCTTCCGAAGTAATTATCGCGGAAACATAATTTATATATTAAATCACTATGTCAACAGATAGCGGTTCAGGTACAAGTTAGGCCTATTGTTTGCGTACCCACCCTACTAACGCAACGGCGAAGGCAAGGAAGTATTTAGTTGAAGAAGACCGGACTTGAGCGCGGCTCATAAGCTCTCTGATAAGCCAGATCAGAGCAGGAAATTCTAAGCCAGATCAGAGCAGGACATTCACATGTGTGGAAGCCTCGTCGCCTTCCATGCAGAGTCGGCATTCTGTCGCTTAGAACAGTTCTAGGTTGTGGAGGTGATACCGCAGGCCTACATGGCCTGTCAGAGATTCCATCAACAGCCTTAGGTCCGCTCTGTTGAAAGTGATGATGCCCCTTAAGGCAAAGGGTCTAATAAGATCTTCAGGTTGTCTAAGACTTGGGACTGATTCCCAATAGCTAGGTTCGGTCCCTTAACCCACTCCGCTATCAGGGACTTGGAGGTGGGCAATGAGATGCCACAGAAGAGGTCTGGGCCCCGGACCAACGTGCGTGAGCCCAACCCGGACCCTATTTCTTCTGGTCAGACTCTGGAGTACGTCAAAACACCCTGCAACTATTTTGGAAGAAAACTTCCACATTAAGAATGCCTTGATGGCAGCTTAAGATTTTAATTTTGGCTCCTTTCAAACCTTTCTCAAAGTTTAGCCTAGCGAAAGTCTCAATGGCATGTATTTCATTAATTGTTCTTGAATTATTTGATTAAAATTATTGTTGCTAATAAAACTCGAAGTTTTTATTTGCTTTAAGTCATTTATAGATAATTCAGTTAATTTTTAAAATGGTCTAAGTCAATTCAAACTTTAAAAACAACATTGTCGTATGAGATTGACACAAAATTTCACATTCATAATAAATTTTCATTAATCAAAACTAATAAAATTCTAAATTATGTTGCGTAATATAAAAATATTTTTTAACTTATTCAAATGTAATCCACTTTCATAATTATGGGCTCATATGGGAGGTTGCCCCACTGTCTAGACACCATGTTTCCCGGTTGTTTTCATTTAACTTTCCACTGCAGGGTCGCATACTTTGCTCCATTGCAATAAAACCTTGAATATTTTCTGTCGATTTGACAGTATCACAGCCGTTCCCCGTTATTCGCTTTGCACTTTGCCGATTTTTTCAACAATTTTTCGCCATATGTCCTCTTTTGGCACAAGACTTACAATTAAAAGGAAAATAATTAGTTTTTGGGGCATATTGTTTTTGTGAGTATTTTTTCACTTCCATCAGTTTAGTGTTGAATGCATTCTTGTTTTCCCGCTTCCTATCACCGGCTTCCAGTAATCTGCTGCACACTGTCTTTAATCCTGGATATGCGATCTGCGCGTCAAAGGCTGCTTGGATGTCTTTATATGCCTCGGACAAACTATCCAGCAACAATATTACAAAAAGGTCATCGTCCATGTTTGCTCCCAACTCTCGTAAACGATTTACTGTCGCATTAAATTCTCGTACGTATTCTTCTGTTGTTTGGTTAGGACGCATTTGCATGTTTATAAATTTTCGAAATTCCGTTTTTTATCTGAGTCCTGTTTTTTCATACGTAGTTTTCAAGAAGTTCCACACATCTTTGCAGGTTTCTAAATTTCTCACTAACTGCACGATACTCGGTTCAAGTGCTAATATAATTTCCGCACGTGCATCCAAATCCTTCTCGATCCAAGGAGTTTGCTCTGGTCCGGCCGCTTGGGGTTTAGAAATCTCTCCTTTGACGTAGGGTAGAAATCTTCCCCTATGCAATATTGCTTCAATCTGTGTCTTCCAGGTGATGAAGTTCTCCCCATTAAATAATGGAATACGGCCCACTGTGCTGAGTGACGAACTCATTTTATTTTACCTTTAGATGTATCGCTTCTCACTAATTTTATTATTTATACAACTCCGACTTCCTTCTATTTTATTGTCTGGGCCCATAACCTGATAAAATATGATTTAAATAAAAAATGACTTTAGATTAAACAACTTCAGTTTTTATTGTGTTATACCACTTCGGATTATAAAAAGGAAGTAAAGAGGTCTCCATGAGGTTTATACACCAATTGTCAATATGCTGAAGTTGGTAATTCAATAGCATTGCCAACAATATATGTAAATTAAGGGCCTGTGCGAATAGTGGCTAAATGACTAAATCTTTCCACGAAATACTAAATCGTTCCACAAAATTTCCAATGTTCAATTTAGTAAGCTAGTGGTGTGCGAATTTTTAGTCGGCTAAATTTGATTTTGATAGGAATTAGATTTGACTTTCTTTTCTCATCCATCGTAATTACGAACATATCTACCTTTACAAACTTGAATTTAAAAATTCAAAGGTAGTAGCTTTACTCAGTTGCCCAAATTTGATATTTTTGTTATCTCCCCGTCGAACACCTAAAGTCTAAATCTCAAAATAAAAAAGTATAAACAGTCGAAGCTTATATTTTCTATTCACATATAAAGGACGTGTCTATTTCCACCTTAAAACCCGAAACCCGAAATCCGAAGTTTGAAAAATCGAAATAATGTTATGAATTTTTCTTGAAAGTGAAAAGCTACATCTAAGCATAGTTTTTTTTTAATGTCGAAAATGACAATAATTAGCCTAATTTTGAATCGATTTCTTGGAAATTGATAAATTTGGGCTGGAAAAGGGGGGGGTGGTTGTTAAAAATGATCTAAGTTTAAAGAACTGTTAAAATCATTTTAGCCGCAATTTAGCCAGTATTCGCACAGGCCCTAAGTGTATGAATTCTAAATATAAACATAAAATAGCATCAATACAAAAGTTAGGATGTAACTTTAGCTCCTCGTAAGAAGACTAAATCGCACTGCAATACCGATTTTACCAATCATTTATTTTAGCCACAATGTAGCCAGTATTCGTACAGGCCCTCCGGTCCTTTCCGACGATATATTAAGGGCCCAATACACGAGCGCTCCATCCGACCACGCCACGCCAAAACAACAACAATTTGTATGCACTCGAAATTTCGTATATGTTGTACATATTCATATAGTACAAACTGTTGTTGTTTTGGCGTGGCGGGGTCGGATGTAGCGCTCGTGTATTGGGCCCTTTATCGATGCGATGTAAAGTGGCCTGCAGTAAACGCAAATTTAAAGTTGTCTTACCCGGATTTTTTGCATTCATGCTTTTTTTGTAGCCTATTGTCAATGTTAAACTCTCTCAGTGTCATCTTTCTTTTACGCTAAAATCAACTTTTTCACTGCACCGCAAATATTTCTTTTTACGTTTAATCAACCTCAAGAATCGATAGTAATAAATTTAAATTGTTATCCCAGACCATATGTCCGATAAGAAATCTCGTGTAAAATTTATTTATAACTCAATACTTATAATATATATTACTTCTGTTACTAGGCACAATTTTCCACAGCTCATAAAATACGCAATCATTAAACACTACCATATCAATAAAATCAGATAATTTTAATATCGTCGATCCAAATGCAAACTATCGAAAAGGAAAATTGCCTTTTTTGCTTTATTGCAATTGCCCTCTAGACACCTTTGTGGTGGCAAAAAATCGAAGCCGTATCCCTTCTCCAATCTTTTCAAATGCGGTTGCAATGTATCAAAAATTAACTTCTTCAAAAAACGTAAAATTTCAATGTAACAAATTGTTTTTTGCCATTCCTGAAAACCAGGGATTTTCTCATTCGATAGTTGGTAGTTGGTAATTTTTTTTTTTGATCTTTTGAGTTATAGAAAAACTTTTAATTAAAACTTAACGATTGTCTCAAAATTATTGCGAATTGTCACTTACATACATATGCAGGGTGTATCATGAGGAGGGTCAAAGTGGCCGGCTGTGGAAAGGTTATGTGTAGACGAACAAAAAATCGTATGGGTGGGGGTGGGTGAAATCGTAACGGTTTAGCAGCTAGGGCGTTTTGAAGTTTTTTTTATAGTTTTACATATCACCCTGTATTTTTGTAACCCTATGACGTATTTCCATGAATACGGTATCAGTGTACGCAAAATACTCCACCTATCTGAAACCGTCAATATCAGGGTTCTACCTTATCAACTTCCAGAGCAATGAGTCGTCAAAGTCAAAACTTTGATTTTTTTCGCTAAATTTACACCTTTTTCTCCAAAAAATACGTAATTAACTGATATTTTTTTACAAAATTGGAAAGCTTGGACAATTTCCTATGAATAATGTAGAGACAATTTTTATGCTACGGCCTTTACTTTTGAAGTTATTAGCAAGTTTGATGTTAAAAGTAGCCTTATTTCGTGCTTATTTGGTACTTTTTGGCAAATTTTAGGTGAAAAACTACGAAATAGAGCCAATTTTAGAATTAAAATTGCTTTTAACTCCAAAAATAAAAGCCGTAGGATAAAAATGGTCTGACATTATTCATAAGCAATTATCCAAGCTTTCCAATTGGCTGTGGGTCGAAAATAAAGAATTTATGGTCAAAATTTCTAAATGCAAAATGCCAGGACCAATGTGGCAGACAAATTTAGTCCGATTCCGATTCTCATCACTAAATACAACCTGTTTGTAGATAAATCGAACTGAATCGATTTCAAAATATATTTTCGACATGCTTAGTGATATTCACCTGGCTGTACTTAATAAACTTGGTTCTATCGATAAAAAGCGAGAGAATTTAATGCCTAATACAGAGTTTAACGAGTTGATGAGTATGGCAAAAAATAAGCAAAAATATTTCTTGCTACATGTCTTTTCGAATCTAACTAACTAATTACTCCTATAATCCCTCATGACACATAGGGCGGGAACAGTTGCCCTCCAGCGGACTCTATTTTGCGCGACAGCTCTCAGCTCTGACAAGGATCTCCCAGTTGTTGCAGCCTCTGATAATAGGGTTCTCCTCCACGTTGTTCTAGGTCTTCCGACTCGACGGGATCCTTGCGGATTCCAGTCAAGGTCCTGTTTGGCTAGATTATCGTTTCCGCGTCGCAAGGTGTGGCCAATCCAAATCCATTTCCTTCGTCTGATTTGCTTGTCTATCCTTTCTTGGCCGGCACGGAGCCATAGCTCTACATTTGAAATTCTATCTTGTCAGCGGATTTTTAGGATACGACGTAGCCATCTGTTGATAAAAACTTGTAGGCGTCCCGTGATGAATTGGGTGACTTTCCATGTTTCGCAACCGTACAAAAGAACTGCCTTGTCGTTGGAGTTGAACAGCCGCAATTTGGTGTTAATTGAGATCTCCGTCGATCTACATATGTGAAACAGGCATGCATATGCGCTTCTTGCTTTATTTATTCTGGAACTGACGTCTTCTTCTGCACCGCCGTTTTCGGTAATGATCCTACCGAGGTAGCAGAATTTATTATTATTATTATTATTATTATTATTATCCTTTATTAGATTTAATTAGATTTTAAAACTACTTAAAGCTAGTAAAAAGGTTTTAGCCCATGGATCTTAATCCTAGCGGGTTTTATATTGTCTAATTGTTAGGTTTTAGATACTATATGTTGTACAGAGTTACAGTTATGATGTTTATATTCTCATTTTATTTTAAATCTTGGGTTCAGGTTCTAAAATTAGTCTATTTACTACTTGGATTAATGTTTACGTTTCGTCCCTGTTCGTATTGAGTCTTGTTATGTCGTTGTCATATTGTATGTATTGCAGTTCGCGAGATGTTGTGGCGCAGTCTATAAAAAGGTGTCGTGCTGTTAATGTTTGTGTAGGGCAGTGAGGACAAGATGGTGGGGAAGTTTTTTGGAAGATGTACCTTTTAACAGCAAGGAAATGTCCGAGTCCTAGTCTAGTAAGCAGCACCCCTAATGCCCTGGGGAGATCATGTCCCTGAGGGGTTGTGATCTCTTTCCAGTGCGACGCTAGGAAAGTGCAGCTTGTGTTCCAGTCGCGTAGTTTAGTTTGCTCCATCGTTTGTCGGAGTTTTTTCCGTACTGATGTAAAGTCCGATGGTCGTATCTCTGTTAGTGGACGTCTAAGTGCTTCCTTTGCTTCCTTGTCTGCGCATTCATTTCCATCTATGCCGACATGTGCGGGGCACCAAATGAGCCGTATGTCCTTGTCAGTAATTAGTTATCTTATGTGTTTTAGGGTTGGATGTCCGTTTTTTAGGTTCCTTATTGCGTTGACTGCGGATAGTGAGTCTCTTATAATCAATGTAGATTCTGATACTTGTGCATGTAAGCAGGCTTTGTATATTGCCGTTGTTTCTGCTGTATATATAGAAGTCCATCTCGGCATTATCCCTAGACTCACTTTATTTCTTTGTCCGTTCACGACAGCATAGGAGACCTGCTCTGTTATTTTTGATGCGTCTGTGTAATATTGTTGTGTACTCGTTGGTCTTCTATAAGTCTGTAAAAGTGTCGCCTTATAGTTCCGTTGTCGTAATTGCTGTAGTTTGTCGTTTTAGTATTTATTTGGGGATGTTTGAATAACCGAGGTGGTTTTAGGTCTGTCGGATCATTTAGGGCATTAGGGATGTAAAGTAGTTCAGCTGTTGTTTCTTTAATTGCCTTTAATCCAAGAACTAGAGCCGAAGATTTCCTGTATTTATTTAAGTCTTTTTAGAGTATGGCGGTTACATAGGGGTGAAGTGGGGCGTGGTGGTCGTGCATGTCCTTGAAAATTAGATTTGCTGTTCGTTTAACCGTTTGTTCGAAGACCGTTGGGAGGCCAGACTCGATAAAGAGAGCTTCAATTGGCGTTGTTCTTACAGCTCCAAGAGCGATGCGTGCAGCATTGTTTATTGCTTTTTGGATTTTATCCAGTGCTGTCTTAAGGTCCCCATACACGGTCAAATTGGATGTACATCGAAGTGCGGATGTACAACCAAAACTATCGATTGTGAACCGGTCGGCCGATCAAAATACGTTGCGGGCATGGGTTTGATAAACATCTGGATGTACATCCAATTTGACCGTGTATGGGGGTCTTTAGTCCCATGTCCGTATATCGTCAGTCCATAGTCAACTTTTCCCATTAAAAGTTGTTTGGCTATTTTTATTGCTAGAATGACAGGAGGTCCATGTGTTTTTTGGCAAATGACTTTTAGCATGTTGTTGCGTTTATTTAAGTCTCCTATAATGTCGTTAGTACGCTTATTCCAACGTATAGTTTTAGTAAGCTGTAAGCCCAACACCTTAAGCTCTTTTTGTAAGGGTATTGTTTGGTTGCCCCAGTTAAAAGTTGTAGTGGTACAGCTAGTCTTCCTACAGACATGTAGAGCTTTTAGCTTTTCGTCGGATATAATTGCCCCCGTGGTTTGACACCATGTTTTTAAGGTATTGAGGGCTATTCGTAGGGTTCTTTCTACTAGCTGGGTATTGCCAGAAGAGTAAAGGACTATGTTGTCCGCATATATATGAAATTTTAGTTTAGGTATGAGTGATAGAGTTGTGGGGAGCTAGTATATGTAGGTGTTGAATAAGGTGACAGATAAAGGTGAGCCTTGTGGAGTTCCACTTGCAAGTGGTAGGACGTCGGAAGAAAAGCATTTGTTCTTGACCATGATTTTACGTCTTGTAAGGAATGATTTAATTGTTCTTGTGAAGTTGTATCCTGCGTTCCATTCGGCGAGCTGGTGAACAAAGACTTTTCTTTGCAGTCTGTCGGACGCTTTTTCCAGAACTGCCGAGAGTAGTACACAATGCTCTCTTCGCCCGATGTCACAAGCCAGGTTGTGTTCCGTTTCTTGCAGGAGCGATAGTGTGCCTCGTCCAGGTCTGTAACCTACAACTCCATTTGGAAGTTTCTGTTCAAGAAGCCAGTTCAGTCTATTACTAAGTATTTTTTCTAAAATTTTGGAGGCTGTAGGGAAAAGGAATATAGGCCTGATTTTGATGGGGGATGATTTTATTGGGTATTTTGGGAATGGGGCGGATCTCTGCTAATTTCCAGGCGTGTGGAAATGAGCCCGAGCTCAGCACCATATTATATAGCCTAGTTAGCCTAATTAGGCAGTGTGATGGGGCTTTTTTCATCATACCATAGGTTACTTTATCTAGGCCGGCGTTGAACCTTTGTAAGAATCCAATACTTTTTGGACTGCTCTTAAGGTGATGTGATTATCAAGGGGCGAGGGGGCTAGATTTTGGAGAGTTTCCAGATCTGCTTGCATTGTTCTATCGTCTTCAGCGTGTTGGGTTGGATTAGCGCTAGCATAGCTTGATAATTGTTTGGCTATGATGTTTGAAATTTCGTAGGGGTTTACAATTGTCTTACCTTCGTGCTCAAGTGCATTGCGCCAGTTTTCTTGGACAGAATTGTTTGGGTTGATGGAATCGAGGAAGGTAGCAGAATTTATCTACCAGTTTCACGTCACGGTTATTCAGCGCTGTTCATTCAATGGTGTTTGCATTTATCCGCATTTCTTTCGTTTTAGCCGGATTTAACCCTAAGCCTGCCGAAATACTTTCTGCTGCCAAATTGTTTAACATGTTTTTGTGGTCCTGGTGTCTGTGGGCCAGCAAACAAATATCATCCGCGTAGTCGAGGTCCTTAAGGCGGTCTAACAATCCCCATTGTATGCCACCTGTTCTAGTATCTAGAGCGCTGACAAGGATGTCTTTTATTACTTACTATAAGAAATAGTAATGGCAAAAGTAGGCATCATTGTCGTACTCCTGAGCTCACTTCAAAGCTGTCGGATAGTTTTCCATTGTGAAGAACTCTGCATTTGGAATTGTTATATAGAGCTTTTATCAATTCTATTATTTTTTCTGGCATTCACGTTGCCGTAGAGCTCGCCAAATAAAGCTCCTATTAACCGAGTCGAACGCTTTCTCATAGTCTACGAAAGCAAGGTAAAGGGGGGATCGGAATTTAGTAGACTGCTCCACTATGATTCTCAAGGTGTTAATATGGTCTATGCAGGAGCGGCCTTTTCTGAATCCAGCCTGCTGTCTTCTAAGCGTTCGATCTACTGCCTCTCCTATCCTTGATAATAATATGTGGGACAAGATTTTGCCCACAGTTGATAATAGACAGCTGCCTCTCCAGTTGTCACATATTGTTAGGTCCCCCTTTTTGGGTATTTTGACTATGATACCTTCCGTCCAATCCTCCGGAAAGGTGCAGGTGTTCCATGATTAATCCAGGATTGGCTGTAGCGCAACTGCTATGAGGCTTGAGCCGGCTTTCAACAATTCGGCGATATGCCATCTTTTCCAGCTGCTTTACCATTGGCCATTGCATGAATTGCGGTTACTATTTCTGTTTTGGATGGTGCACGAGTGACGATTCTTATTGGCTGTGCATTGTGGCTACTTTTTTGAGGTTCCTGTACAAATGAACCATTCAGGGCGGCGAAGAAATGATCTCTCCGTCTTTGGAGTTGCTCCTCGTCGCTGCACAGCAGCCTTCCATCGGCACTCTTTACGGCTTGCTTTTTAGTAGAGTGCTTTCCCGAGAGCTGTTTAGTGATTTGGTACAGCACCTTACTGTTGCCTGTGTTCGCCGCGTTTTCCGCTTTCTCTGCGAGCTTGTTTATCTGCTGCCTTTTATCAAGCCGGACGCTTCTCTTTACCTCCCGGTGTAACTGGGTCAAGCTGGTGGCGTCTTTGCGGGTCGCTTGTAGAGTTCACATTAGTTTTTAGGGCCCTCCTGCGTTCTATTTTTTCCCAGGTTGTGTCCGAGATCTAGTGTTGCTGGTTTCTTTGGAAATAACCGATGCTTGTTACCGCTGCTGTTATTATAGCACCCTTTGTTGTACTCCACAGCTCTTCAATATTATTTTCATCAGAAACGGTTTGCTGGTTTAAAGTTTGTTGTAGTTTCCCAGCTCGCCTTTTAATGCTGTCACGTAGAAGGTCTACGTTAAACCGTCTACGGTTTATGGCATAGCGTTGGTCGTTTCTTATTACGGCGATTTTTAGGCGGATAGTTGCTACTACCAAATGGTGGTCACTTCCAGTGTCTGCTCCCCTAAAGCTCCTAACATCCTTCAAAATAGTTCTCCATCTGCGACTGACGGCCACGTGATTTATCTGGTTTCTCGTTCTACCATCGGGCGTTACCCAGGTCTCCTTGTGTATCTTTTTATGACCAAAGGAAGTTCCACCTCCTATGAGTTGGTGGGGGCTACAGAAGTCAACGAAAAGTTATTGTTATTAGTAACTTGGCTTAGGCCTTGATTTCCAATTGTGTGTTCAATGCCGGTGTTGCTGGGGCCGACCTATGCGTTTAAGTCACCCATCAAAACAATGATGTCTCCCCTTGGAATAGATCGAAAAACTCAGTCACTTATAGAACTCGTCTTTGATGTCATCGTCTGCGTCTTCAGTTGGAACGTAGCATTAGACAACTGTAGTACTTCTTAGTCTGGTACGCAAGCGCAAGGTAATAATCCTCTCAGAAACTGGTGACCAGCTAATGAGGCTGGTCCTGGCTTCTTTCGTTAGTATTACGAAAACGCCACTCCTACGGCTTTCAGTTTCGTTTCTGCCAGAATATAAGAAGGACCCACCGTTTGGGCAGATATGTTACCCCACATCGTGCCATCTGGTCTCACTAAGTCCCATGATCTTGATTTTATATCGATTCATCTCGTTGAAGACTTCATCCAGCCGTCCATCTGCATGCAGAGTTCTCACCTGCCATGTTCCGATTCGTGTCCTGGTTCGAAAAGCAAAGGTCGTCGTCGTGTTGTCCGTCCGGTTCCGAGGCATTGTTTGCCGATTCGTAGCAATTGTGTGTTTTATGAGAGCGGGTAGCTAACCCTCAGCCCAACCGACTTAAAACTCTGTTTTGTGGCGCAGAGAACTCGCCATTCGGCCGTCTTCCGTTAGCTTTTTTACTTTGCTCTTTTGATATTTTCACCAAAATGCATGGTTTCTCCTCAAAATAGAGAAAAAGGCGGAAAATGGCGAAAAACGCCTATTAAATATAGCCTTGAACATATTTCGTTAGGCAACCTATCACTTTTGTTAGCATATTCTCTAGCATGAAAAAAAATTTCATTCGGTTACTTGGTCGGTGAAGGTCGCTCTTCTACGTATCTTAGACTATATATATATCACCAGCTTGAGCTGTCGGTTGCAGCGCAGCAGTTTGCTCGGCTAATCTCGGGCATTCCAAAAGAACATGGTCTGTGTCCTCTATCACATTTAGGAATGCCAGGCCCAGCGGAGAGTCATCTTGTCCGAACCGATGGAGGTATGCCATGTCCACTCAAGAACTGTGCGAGGTCGTAATTCATCTCTCCATGCTCTCTTGTGACTCATCCCTCCACGTTTATTATGAGCCTGCGGGTCCATAGACCTTGGGTAGACTTATTCCACCTCCTTTGCCACTACTGAAATAAACGTCGCGTCTAAATTATGTTCACTTCCTTAGCTTTTTCTTCTAGTAGATACTCAATTGAATTGAGCGGCTTATGGTTACTGAAATATGATACGAAGAGTGTCATACTAACGACATTAACGTATCGGGCAAATACAGCATCAATGGTGCTGCCGTGTCGTAGTATTGTTGAAACCAATCGATCATTATTCATGGTTAGATTTACATGTTCTTGGAGAAAGTTAATAAGTGGACCCGAATCTTCGTTTCTGCCAAGAAATTCTCCTCAGTCTTTTGTGTATGGGCATAATAATTATTTCACAAATTAAATTTTTAATTTGCAATAATGTATAGTGCTATCACATCACAACTTGTAAATTCAGACTGTTTCCAGTCATATCGATACTCGGCGTAATCAGCTAGCACAAATTAGTAGCAGTGGAGTTAATCTAACGGTTTGGAGTTAATAGATTCGAAAGGGGGGCGGCTAACAAAGACCTCGGAAGGTGGTGGCACCCGATTTGTCACTTCTGCCAAAACCCGAGAAGCAGACGAACACCTAGCAGCTCTGTTAGCAAGTCCTAATCCCACCTCCCGCGGTGCCCTCTAGGGAACTTCTTCGGAAGGAGCTAACGGAAGACGGCCGAATGGCGAGTTCTCTGCGCCACAAAACAGAGTTTTAAGTCGGTTGGGCTGAGGGTTAGCTACCCGCTCTCATAAAACACACAATTGCTACGAATCGGCAAACAATGCCTCGGAACCGGACGGACAACACGACGACGACCTTTGCTTTTCGAACCAGGACACGAATCGGAACATGGCAGGTGAGAACTCTGCATGCAGATGGACGGCTGGATGAAGTCTTCAACGAGATGAATCGATATAAAATCAAGATCATGGGACTTAGTGAGACCAGATGGCACGATGTGGGGTAACATATCTGCCCAAACGGTGGGTCCTTCTTATATTCTGGCAGAAACGAAACTGAAAGCCGTAGGAGTGGCGTTTTCGTAATACTAACGAAAGAAGCCAGGACCAGCCTCATTAGCTGGTCACCAGTTTCTGAGAGGATTATTACCTTGCGCTTGCGTACCAGACTAAGAAGTACTACAGTTGTCTAATGCTACGTTCCAACTGAAGACGCAGACGATGACATCAAAGACGAGTTCTATAAGTGACTGAGTTTTTCGATCTATTCCAAGGGGAGATATCATTGTTTTGATGGGTGACTTAAACGCATAGGTCGGCCCCAGCAACACCGGCATTGAACACACAATTGGAAATCAAGGCCTAAGCCAAGTTACTAATAACAATAACTTTTCGTTGACTTCTGTAGCTCCCACCAACTCATAGGAGGTGGAACTTCCTTTGGTCATAAAAAGATACACAAGGAGACCTGGGTAACGCCCGATGGTAGAACTAGAAACCAGATAAATCACGTGGCCGTCAGTCGCAGATGGAGAACTATTTTGAAGGATGTTAGGAGCTTTAGGGGAGCAGACACTGGCAGTGACCACCATTTGGTAGTAGCAACTATCCGCCTAAAAATCGCCGTAATAAGAAACGACCAACGCTATGCCATAAACCGTAGACGGTTTAACGTAGACCTTCTACGTGACAGCATTAAAAGGCGAGCTGGGAAACTACAACAAACTTTAAACCAGCAAACCGTTTCTGATGAAAATAATATTGAAGAGCTGTGGAGTACAACAAAGGGTGCTATAATAACAGCAGCGGTAACAAGCATCGTTTATGTCCAAAGAAACCAGCAACACTGGATCTCGGACACAACCTGGGAAAAAATAGAACGCAGGAGGGCCCTAAAAACTAATGTGAACTCTACAAGCGACCCGCAAAGACGCCACCAGCTTGACCCAATTACACCGGGAGGTAAAGAGAAGCGTCCGGCTTGATAAAAGGCAGCAGATAAACAAGCTCGCAGAGAAAGCGGAAAACGCGGCGAACACAGGCAACAGTAAGGTGCTGTACCAAATCACTAAACAGCTCTCGGGAAAGCACTCTACTAAAAAGCAAGCCGTAAAGAGTGCCGATGGAAGGCTGCTGTGCAGCGACGAGGAGCAACTCCAAAGACGGAGAGATCATTTCTTCGCCGCCCTGAATGGTTCATTTGTACAGGAACCTCAAAAAAGTAGCCACAATGCACAGCCAATAAGAATCGTCACTCGTGCACCATCCAAAACAGAAATAGTAACCGCAATTCATGCAATGGCCAATGGTAAAGCAGCTGGAAAAGATGGCATATCGCCGAATTGTTGAAAGCCGGCTCAAGCCTCATAGCAGTTGCGCTACAGCCAATCCTGGATTAATCATGGAACACCTGCACCTTTCCGGAGGATTGGACGGAAGGTATCATAGTCAAAATACCCAAAAAGGGGGACCTAACAATATGTGACAACTGGAGAGGCAGCTGTCTATTATCAACTGTGGGCAAAATCTTGTCCCACATATTATTATCAAGGATAGGAGAGGCAGTAGATCGAACGCTTAGAAGACAGCAGGCTGGATTCAGAAAAGGCCGCTCCTGCATAGACCATATTAACACCTTGAGAATCATAGTGGAGCAGTCTACTAAATTCCCATCCCCCCTTTACCTTGCTTTCGTAGACTATGAGAAAGCGTTCGACTCGGTTAATAGGAGCTTTATTTGGCGAGCTCTACGGCAACGTGGACTGCCAGAAAAAATAATAGAATTGATAAAAGCTCTATATAACAATTCCAAATGCAGAGTTCTTCACAATGCAAAACTATCCGACAGCTTTGAAGTGAGCTCAGGAGTACGACAAGGATGCCTACTTTCGCCATTACTGTTTCTTATAGTAAGTAATAAACGACATCCTTGTCAGCGCTCTAGATACTAGAACAGGTGGCATACAATGGGGATTGTTAGACCGCCTTAAGGACCTCGACTACGCGGATGATATTTGTTTGCTGGCCCACAGACACCAGGACCACAAAAACATGTTAAACAATTTGGCAGCAGAAAGTATTTCGGCAGGCTTAGGGTTAAATCCGGCTAAAACGAAAGAAATGCGGATAAATGCAAACACCATTGAATGAACAGCGCTGAATAACCGTGACGTGAAACTGGTAGATAAATTCTGCGACCTTCCTCGATTCCATCAACCCAAACAATTCTGTCCAAGAAAACTGGCGCAATGCACTTGAGCACGAAGGTAAGACAATTGTAAACCCCTACGAAATTTCAAACATCATAGCCAAACAATTATCAAGCTATGCTAGCGCTAATCCAACCCAACACGCTGAAGACGATAGAACAATGCAAGCAGATCTGGAAACTCTCCAAAATCTAGCCCCCTCGCCCCTTGATAATCATATTGTGTTATTTATTATAAAAAATGAAAAGACTCCGATTACTTTACATCGAACTTTATTGAATCGCTCCTCCAGGGCAACTGCCCATTCTCCTATTTTTGGGTCCATCACAGAGAGATGTTGGACTTTGGACCCTGTTCATCATATCTAGTACATCTCCCCTTTTTACAATTGATGCATAACATTTGTCTTGTATTTACTTATTTACTATATATTAACAATTCAATCTTATTATTATAATACTTTTTAATGATAATATACATTCTACATAATTTTAATTCAATTCAATTATTAATTCTGTATTATATTCTAAATTTACTACTCCAATATTTAAACAGTTTATGATACAAATTCATATACATTTTTTTTTCATTTCAAAACTATTTAATTGCATGCAACATAATTTATTATTGTTATTATTATTATTTCTCACTCGATGGCACAGGAAAGTATCCAGCATGTTTCTTATGTTTTTATATTATTTTTGTTTTCGAATAAAACGAGAATTTCTTCTCAATTTTGTTCCATTCTCAAATTCAACCCAATATGATCTTGGTGTGTTATGTTTATCGACAATGACTGCATTTGTCCACTTTCTCCCTTCTTTACAAAAAACTTTTTGTCCAATTCTAAACTCTTCTTTATCCCTAGCACTCTTATCATAAAATCTTTTTACTTTTTCGTTCTTCCTATCTAACAATTGTTTTGCTTCTCGACACCTCTCACTTCTAAAAAGACTTTCCCTCCCTGGTACTAAGGTTCTAGTTTTTCTACCAAATATAATTTCTACAGGTGAACGTGTCATTCCTTTTATAGGCATATTTCGATACTCAAGTAACATTTTCCAATAGTCGTTATTTTCTCGGTTTCCCTTAGATACTAAAGATTTTGCTACCTTCACAAAACTCTCAGCAAGCCCATTTGATTGTGGATAATGTGGGCTAGAAGTAACTACCTCCATATCAATTTCTTCTGCAAATTTCCGAAAAGTATATGAGTTAAAGGGCATATTATCGGCAACAAAAATTCTAGGTATCCCGTGTACAGAGAATATGTTTTTCAATTGGCTTATCACTTCATTCGCATCTTTTCTCCTGAGGGGAATTATATCTAGATATTTTGATAAGTAATCTACAACTACAAGATAATCTTTGTTTTGAAAAGACATAATATCTGATCCTACCTTGAAATAAGGTATGTCTGGAATTGTATGAGGTATCATTGGTTCCTTAATATTGCCAGCTCTCGATTTTTGACATAATTCACATTTCGCTATCATTTGTTCTATTTGTTCCTTCATACCCGGCCAGTATACTAACGTACGTGCGCGAGTTAATGTCTTTTCTACACCCATATGTGGAATATGTAATTGCCTTAACACGTATTCCCTTAGCGCAGTAGGTACTACTATTTTTTCATCATAAAATATTATATTGTTTTCTACATATAAGTTATCTTTAAATTTCCAGTAATATCGTACGCAACTTTCTAAATTATCTTTCTTTCTAGGCCACCCCTCATTTATTACATTTCTAAGTTTCCTCAAGATTTCATCCTTATTCGTTTGCATTTCAAAGAGAGTTCTTTGACTTTCGCTCATGTTGATTGAATGTACTACTTCATCTATATCTTTTATTTCTGGCTCATGATGCTCTTTTACAAAATTTCTTGATAGCAAATCTGCAATGAACATTTCTTTCCCTGGTGAATGTTGCAATATTAAGTCATATTTCAATAATTTCATTTTCATTCGTTGTAGTCTTGCCGAAGGTATTTGGCCTACTTCTTTCGCTATTATTCCTAGTAAGGGTTTGTGGTCAGTGATAATTTTTACTTTTCGTCCATATATGAGATTATGGTACTTGGTACAAGCAAAAACAATAGCAAGTAGCTCTTTTTCCACTTGCGCATAGTTCACCTCCGTAGGTGTAAGGCTGCGTGAGGCGAAAGACACTGGTTTCTCGTTTTGAAGTAATGCGGACCCTAAACCAAATTTCGATGCATCAGCTTGAATTGTAATATCTAATGATGCATCAAATGCTTGTAGAGTTGGTGCATTTATTATTTTTGACTTTAATTTTTCTAGGGATTTTTCATGTATTGTTTCCCATTGAAATATATTATTTTTCCTTAACATTTCTCTTAAGGGTTGTGATAATTCTGCCAAGTCTGGAATAAAGTCCCTCATATAATTAATCATACCTAACAACACCTGTAGCTCTTTTTTATTTGTGGGTGGCGATATCTTTTCGATTGCTTTCATCCTATTCCTGTCTAATTCTATTCCTTTCTCTGAAATTACATGTCCTAAATAATTAACAGTCGTAACACGAAATTGAATTTTCTCTTTATTAAATTTAATGTTGTTTTCTATTGCTCTTTCCATTACCATTTCTAATTTTCTATCATGTTCTTCTAACGTTCTACCACATATTAGAATATCATCTATATACACTAGGTATAATTCCGGGAATATCAGAAAAAATTTTTTCGTTCATTTTTTGAAAAGCCTGTGGTGCTGTTTTCACACCAAAAGGTAATCTATTGAATTTGTAGCACCCAAAAGGTGTGGAGAAAGCACAAAGCTTTGAAGAATTCTCTGTTAGCGGAATTTGCCAATACCCATCCTTAAGGTCGAGCACTGTAAAATATTTCATACTTGTTAATTTTGTGCAGAGATATTTCATACTTGTTAATTTTGTAGGAATAGGGTATGTTTCGTCTTTTAGGGCTTCATTTAGATATTTGGGATCCAAGCATAATCGCAATTTTTTATTTTTCTTTTCCACTACTACCAGATTTGATAGCCACTCAACTGGTTCACTTACTTCTTCAATAATTGCTTTTTTACATAATAATTCAATCTCCTTCTTCAGTGGTTCTCTAAGAGATAGTGGGACCTTTCGAGCTGGTCTTACCACTGGTTTTGCATCTTCTTTTAATATAAGTTCGTATTCTTCTTTAAATTTTCCTAGTCCCTCAAATACTTCACTATATTCATTTAGTAATCCTTTTTTATTCTCTAACTTTGTCACGGTATCGATTCTTTTCACTAACTTTAAATCCTCGCATGCTTTTAAGCCTAAAATTGGTGTTGAGTCTGTAATCGCTATTACAAAATCTAATTCTTTCTCATTATTTTTATCTATTTTACAGTTTAATCTAGCAATGCCTATCGTTTTAATTTTATAACCCCCATATGCAATCAAATTTTTTTTACGCTTTATAATCTTCACGTTTTTAATTTCTCTAAATATATTTAATGGAACAACATTGACATTAGCGCCCGTGTCTAATTTGAATTTTATACTTTTATTGTTAATTTTTAATTCTTTGTACCAAGATTCATTAATTTCCAAATTACACACGGTGTCAATAAACAATGTTTCTAGATCTTCCTGAATTTCACATACCTCTTTCACTCTACATGCTTTGATGTAATGATTTAATTTTCCACATTTTGCACATTTCTTTCCGTAGGCTGGACACTTTCCTTTACCATGGGTGCTTGCACAGTATGAACATGTTTTTGTATACCTAAAAGAATTATGCTGATTAAAACTATTTCTATTCTGATTTTTATTTTCCAAACTAAATTTGGAACTGTTACCTAATTTCGAGTGCTGTTGATTTGGATGTCGCCGCGTGCTTGATTCTGCTCTTCTACTTACTGTATGGGCTTCGTACATTCTATTCTTTGCCTTGTGTTGTATTACCTCTGATTGTTTTTTTGATTGTTCTGCAATTTTTGCCATGTTAATCGCTTTCTCAGCGTCGAGATTATCCGTTTCTAATAATTTTTTCTGCAGCGCTTTATCGTTTGTTCCTAATACAATTCTGTCTCTTAACATTCTTTGTTCTTCATTTCCAAAATCACATGGTTTGATTAATTTTTTTAATTCCAGGAGAAAAATATCAAACGGTTCTCCTTCCGCTTGACTTCTACTATGGAAAAGAAAACTTGCATACACTTCGTTTTTTTTCGGTTTGCACCATGCTTCAAATGCTTTTACCACTTCTGAATACTTTCTTTTGTCCGCTTCATTTGCGAAATTAAATGTATTGAATATTTCAATAGCCTGTGGTCCAATTGCGTTTAAAAATGTCGCTGCCTGGACTGCGTCCGATTTTTTCTCAAGTTCTGCTGCAATGTACAAGAAATCATAATTCTGCTTGAAGGCTCGCCAATTTTCTGCTAAGTTTCCCTCTAGATTTAGCGGTTCTACTTTCTTTAATATATCCATTGGTCTGCTACACACGTGTATGTACTTTCGTGGTCGACCTCGTTGCCTTTTTACATCCGTTTTAATCGTCTTTTTTGTTGAAATTCCCATATAAAATTTCTATTTTAGCTGCTTTAATTCCATTTAAATCTTCATTTCACCAATTTATTTCCACAAGTTTAATTTTTCACCACGTACCGCACAATTTCCACTCCTTATGCATTTATTTTCTTTATTTTAAATTTCATTGCGATGTATACTTTTATTTTAAATTTATATAATTTCTTCACCATATATTTTCTTTAATTTTTTTATTTCGTGTTCTTTTATCCTCGTCGCCATGTGTTATTTATTATAAAAAATGAAAAGACTCCGATTACTTTACATCGAACTTTATTGAATCGCTCCTCCAGGGCAACTGCCCATTCTCCTATTTTTGGGTCCATCACAGAGAGATGTTGGACTTTGGACCCTGTTCATCATATCTAGTACACATATCACCTTAAGAGAAGTCCAAAAAGTATTGGATTCTTACAAAGGTTCAACGCCGGCCTAGATAAAGTAACCTATGGTATGATGAAAAAAGCCCCATCACACTAGGCTATATAATATGGTGCTGAGCTCGGGCTCATTTCCACACGCCTGGAAATTAGCAGAGATCCGCCCCATTCCCAAAATACCCAATAAAATCATCCCCCATCAAAATCAGGCCTATATTCCTTTTCCCTACAGCCTCCAAAATTTTAGAAAAAATACTTAGTAATAGACTGAACTGGCTTCTTGAACAGAAACTTCCAAATGGAGTTGTAGGTTACAGACCTGGACGAGGCACACTATCGCTCCTGCAAGAAACGGAACACAACCTGGCTTGTGACATCGGGCGAAGAGAGCATTGTGTACTACTCTCGGCAGTTCTGGAAAAAGCGTCCGACAGACTGCAAAGAAAAGTCTTTGTTCACCAGCTCGCCGAATGGAACGCAGGATACAACTTCACAAGAACAATTAAATCATTCCTTACAAGACGTAAAATCATGGTCAAGAACAAATGCTTTTCTTCCGACGTCCTACCACTTGCAAGTGGAACTCCACAAGGCTCACCTTTATCTGTCACCTTATTCAACACCTACATATACTAGCTCCCCACAACTCTATCACTCATACCTAAACTAAAGTTTCATATATATGCGGACAACATAGCCCTTTACTCTTCTGGCAATACCCAGCTAGTAGAAAGAACCCTACGAATAGCCCTCAATACCTTAAAAACATGGTGTCAAACCACGGGGGCAATTATATCCGACGAAAAGCTAAAAGCTCTACATGTCTGTAGGAAGACTAGCTGTACCACTACAACTTTTAACTGGGGCAATCAAACAATACCCTTACAAAAAGAGCTTAAGGTGTTGGGCTTACAGCTTACTAAAACTATACGTTGGAATAAGCGTGCTAACGACATTCTAGGAGACTTAAATAAACGCAACAACATGCTAAAAGTAGAGAGTCCTTCCCGGGAATTCCCGCCCGGGATTTCCCGGGAAATCGAAAGAAAATGTATTTCCAGTTTCCCGGGAAAAATACTAAATTTCCCGAGAAAAAATTTATTGTTTCAAATGGCAAATTTTCTTGGAAAAATCTTGAAAACACTAACTATTTCAAGGTTTTAAATTTAAAATAAGTAACTGTTATATCAAAATCCTTGTTTTCTATATAAAGCTAGCTGGAACCCGGTGCGCCTTGCTGCACCCATCATAGCGAAATAAAAGAAATTGTAAAAAATATTTGGCAACGAAGATTTCCTATCCACGTGACTCAGGTGGAGCCATTGGTGCAAATTACACTATCCATCACTCGATACTCACATCAAAAAGGTTTGTGTATGATGCGGGTATTTGGGGTATTACACTAAGCATTCATTTGTATTCCTCTTTTTCGTGTAACGATTGTGATGCCTTTGTAGTTGTAACAATAAACGTACGCGGGAAATAGAAGCATCCACTGATGCATGAAGAAACTATGCTTGTGTATCTTAGAAGTGCTTCCCTTCCGTATCCCTATTCATATCTTTTATACCATTGCAGTTTGTTCGATTTTCTTCTAATTAGCTTCCTGGGAAGCTATTTTGAAGTTTTAAGTTTTGCGAGCAGAGATCCAGGGAATCTCTCAAAACAAAAAATTTACCAACAAAGTTGAGAATGAATTATTTGTAGTCATATGCACAGGAGAATCTTCCAAAATGCTTCTGAAGCGCGACCAGGAAGCACTTCTAATTTGATTCTAGAGGAAGCGGCTTCCACTTTACCCGCTGGGGTGAATGAAAAGGGGAATTTCTCATAGTTTTCGCAGACCCCGGAGTTCGACGTTATAATTGTGTTAGCGTAATGGATGGGTGAGTTTGGCAAATTTTCTGGCTCAAAAGTGAGGAGATATATGCATGATGTATGACATGTACTTCCCTGCGACCCCTTTTCTAAAAAAACCGGTTTGTGTATAGGGGTAATATACGAAATGATGGATAGTGTCACTTGCATCATTACCATTGGAAGAGAAGCACATCACAATTGCCTCTTTTTGAAATTTTAAAGCAAGGCAATATTGGCACAATTTATCCATCTGGACCGGACGGGACCAATCATATTTTGAATTAAATTTACTTGTATCTTTTCTTAAATGAGTTTTTCATTTATTTTTCAACAGTAATTGTTCCTGCTAATTCCCAATTCACTCCTTATTCCTAATAGGTTTCATTTTTCCCGGGTTCCCGGGAATCCCGGGAAAAATGAACTTATTTTTCCCGTTTCCCGGGAACAAAAATAATCCGGGAAACGTGACTCTCTAGCTAAAAGTCATTTGCCAAAAAACACATGGACCTCCTTTCATTCTAGCAATAAAAATAGCCAAACAACTTTTAATGGGAAAAGTTGACTATGGACTGACGATATACGGACATGGGACTAAAGACCCCCATACACGGTCAAATTGGATGTACATCCAGATGTTTATCAAACCCATGCCCGCAACGTATTTTGATCGGCCGACCGGTTCACAATCGATAGTTTTGGTTGTACATTCGCACTTCGATGTACATCCAATTTGACCGTGTATGGGGACCTTAAGACAGCACTGGATAAAATCCAAAAAGCAATAAACAATGCTGCACGCATCGCTCTTGGAGCTTTAAGAACAACGCCAATTGAAGCTCTCTTGATCGAGTCTGGCCTCCCAACGGTCTTCGAACAAACGGTTAAACGAACAGCAAATCTAATTTTCAAGGACATTCACGACCACCACGCCCCACTTCACCCCTATGTAACCGCCATACTCTAAAAAGACTTAAATAAATACAGGAAATCTTCGGCTCTAGTTCTTGGATTAAAGGCAATTAAAGAAACAACAGCTGAACTACTTTACATCCCTAATGCCCTAAATAATCCGACAAACCTAAAACCACCTCGGTTATTCAAACATCCCCAAATAAATACTGAAACGACAAACTACAGCAATTACGACAACGGAACTATAAGGCGACACTTTTACAGACTTATAGAAGACCAACGAGTACAGCAACAATATTACACAGACGCATCAAAAATAACAGAGCAGGTCTCCTATGCTGTCGTGAACGGACAAAGAAATAAAGTGAGTCTAGGGATAATGCCGAGATGGACTTCTATATATACAGCAGAAACAACGGCAATATACAAAGCCTGCTTACATGCACAAGTATCAGAATCTACATTGATTATAAGAGACTCACTATCCGCAGTCAACGCAATAAGGAACCTAAAAAACGGACATCCAACCCTAAAACACATAAGACAACTAATTACTGACAAGGACATACGGCTCATTTAGTGCCCCGCACATGTCGGCATAGATGGAAATGAATGCACAGACAAGGAAGCAAAGGAAGCACTTAGACGTCCACTAACAGAGATACGACCATCGGACTTTACATCAGTACGGAAAAAACTCCGACAAACGATGGAGCAAACTAAACTACGCGACTGGAACACAAGCTCCACTTTCCTAGCGTCACACTGGAAAGAGATCACAACCCCTCAGGGACATGATCTCCCCAGGGCATTAGGGGTGCTGCTTACTAGACTAGGACTCGGACATTTCCTTGCTGTTAAAAGGTACATCTTCCAAAAAACTTCCCCACCATCTTGTCCTCACTGCCCTACACAAACATTAACAGCACGACACCTTTTTATAGACTGCGCCACAACATCTCGTGAACTGCAATACATACAATATGACAACGACATAACAAGACTCAATACGAACAGGGACGAAACGTAAACATTAATCCAAGTAGTAAATAGACTAATTTTAGAACCTGAACCCAAGATTTAAAATAAAATGAGAATATAAACATCATAACTGTAACTCTGTACAACATATAGTATCTAAAACCTAACAATTAGACAATATAAAACCCGCTAGGATTAAGATCCATGGGCTAAAACCTTTTTACTAGCTTTAAGTAGTTTTAAAATCTAATTAAATCTAATAAAGGATAATAATAATAATAATAATAATAATAATAATAATAATAATAATAATAATAATAAATTCTGCTACCTCGGTAGGATCATTACCGAAAACGGCGGTGCAGAAGAAGACGTCAGTTCCAGAATAAATAAAGCAAGAAGCGCATATGCATGCCTGTTTCACATATGTAGATCGACGGAGATCTCAATTAACACCAAATTGCGGCTGTTCAACTCCAACGACAAGGCAGTTCTTTTGTACGGTTGCGAAACATGGAAAGTCACCCAATTCATCACGGGACGCCTACAAGTTTTTATCAACAGATGGCTACGTCGTATCCTAAAAATCCGCTGACAAGATAGAATTTCAAATGTAGAGCTATGGCTCCGTGCCGGCCAAGAAAGGATAGACAAGCAAATCAGACGAAGGAAATGGATTTGGATTGGCCACACCTTGCGACGCGGAAACGATAATCTAGCCAAACAGGACCTTGACTGGAATCCGCAAGGATCCCGTCGAGTCGGAAGACCTAGAACAACGTGGAGGAGAACCCTATTATCAGAGGCCGCAACAACTGGGAGATCCTTGTCAGAGCTGAGAGCTGTCGCGCAAAATAGAGTCCGCTGGAGGGCAACTGTTCCCGCCCTATGTGTCATGAGGGATTATAGGAGTAATTAGTTAGTTAGATTCGAAAAGACATGTAGCAAGAAATATTTTTGCTTATTTTTTGCCATACTCATCAACTCGTTAAACTCTGTATTAGGCATTAAATTCTCTCGCTTTTTATCGATAGAACCAAGTTTATTAAGTACAGCCAGGTGAATATCACTAAGCATGTCGAAAATATATTTTGAAATCGATTCAGTTCGATTTATCTACAAACAGGTTGTATTTAGTGATGAGAATCGGAATCGGACTAAATTTGTCTGCCACATTGGTCCTGGCATTTTGCATTTAGAAATTTTGACCATAAATTCTTTATTTTCGACCCACAGCCAATTGGAAAGCTTGGATAATTGCCTATGAATAATGTCAGACCATTTTTATCCTACGGCTTTTATTTTTGGAGTTAAAAGCAATTTTAATTCTAAAATTGGCTCTATTTCGTAGTTTTTCACCTAAGATTTGCCAAAAAGTACCAAATAAGCACGAAATAAGGCCACTTTTAACATCAAACTTGCTAATAACTTCAAAAGTAAAGGCCGTAGCATAAAAATTGTCTCTACATTATTCATAGGAAATTGTCCAAGCTTTCCAATTTTGTAAAAAAATATCAGTTAATTACGTATTTTTTGGAGAAAAAGGTGTAAATTTAGCGAAAAAAATCAAAGTTTTGACTTTGACGACTCATTGCTCTGGAAGTTGATAAGGTAGAACCCTGATATTGACGGTTTCAGATAGGTGGAGTATTTTGCGTACACTGATACCGTATTCATGGAAATACGTCATAGGGTTACAAAAATACAGGGTGATATGTAAAACTATAAAAAAAAATATAGCGCGTGTAACCAGTGCACGTGAAAGATGTGAAACATCTTTGGCGATCTTTATCTTTCTTTAAATTGAATAATTAATAATAATAAAGGCCATTTTACAACCTAAACCCAAAGGGGAAACGCAGCTCTGGAGCTCTTTTATCGCACAGCAATTTTGCGTTTGGGTTGTAAAAAAGCCGTAAATTTTTTACACACCGATTTGTGTTGATGACCTTCGACCAAGATGTCTGACCGCATTTGAAATATATTTTTGGGAGGCTTGGAGACACATTTTTCTAGACAAGTCGATTTTATTTAATTATACAGTCGTTATACAGATTTTTATGCTCCCCATGTTTTTATTTTAGTCTGTTAAAAGTCTCAGACTATTACTTAATCCGCTGACGCGACGCAGCGACTTAAAGTGCCCCTTGGCATACGACATGAGAAAACAGCACGGCTACTATTACAAGATTTCTTACCAGACGTCAGAATCTCAAGAAGGCCCATGTTTGTATTCTAATTATTTTCTAGTTTTTGGTACAGCTTATGATTTCAAATAAAACCATTTAACTTTAAAGTTTTTTTTACCTATTTTTATTTTCTAGTTTTTAGTTTGGTTTTTGGCTCGTATCATCATGCAAACTTCTCATCCTTTCCAACTCTTTCATTGCATCTTTGTTGCATGGTTTCTTACCTGTTAATTTCTCACAATCAAGCTCCTCAATACATAGCCCTTCTAAAGTTCTTACGCGACTCAATGCTACATACCATATTGCCAGCGGCATTTTGAATTTTCTAATTTTGACAACAAATTCATTATTTCCGACCTTAAACACACCCAAATAGAGATTTTCAGTGAAATCGAATTGTTATTACCAAAATCGTACAGCCATTTTGAATTTTCAAATTTTGACCACACATTCGTCATCTGTCACCTTAAAAACCCTACCATACCGATTTTCAATGGATTCAGAACACATCTGCAAAATTCATCCGCCATATTGCCGCCGCCATTTTGAATTTTCGAATTTTGAAAACAGATTCGTCATATGTGATCTTAAAAACTCCCCGATACCGGTTTTCAACATATTCAGAACACATTTGCAAAATTCATCCGCCATTTTGAATTTTCAAATTTTGTCAACAGAATCGTCATTTATGGCCCTAAAAACCCCCGGATACCGATTTTCAATGGATTCAGAACATATTCGCAAAATTCATCCGCCATATTGGCGCGGCCATTTTGAATTTTCTATTTTTGACCACAGAATCGTCATTTGTGGCCCTAAAAACCCCCCGATACTGATTTTCAATGGAATCGGAACACAATTGGAAAATTCGTCCGCCATCTTGGAACCGCCATCTTGATTTTTTACAAAAATGTCAGATTGCATTGTCACGGGAACTCAATGTGTGTGCAAAGTTTCATAAGAATCGGTTAAGTAGAAGTAGTTGAAAAAGCTGTCTCAAGATTAGAACCGAACAAACAAACAAACAAATATACGAGGTTGCTAAATAAAACCATTAAATATAAATAATAAAATTCAAATGCAGAGATCAAGAATTGAACCCGCGACTTTTTGGAATATCAACGTCGTAAGGCAACCACTCAACCATTTGTTCCACTCTGCCTATGTCTGGCTCGTCATGTCTGGCTCGCGGCATATAAACACTTTTCTTTGGTGCTACTATTTTTTTTTAAAATCTCCGTCTTATTCTGTCTTGCTCAATACAGATCTTCCGTTTCCCGGAATGAAAATTGAATTGGACGAACCGTTCCCTATAAAGCGTTCCCTAAAAAGCGTTCCCACAAAATGTTCCCGACCTTGAAGAATTACTCTCAACGCGCGCAAAGATGTTTCACATCAAAAACTTCAAAACGCCCTAGCTGCTAAACCGTTACGATTTCACCCACCCCCACCCATACGATTTTTTGTTCGTCTACACATAACCTTTCCACAGCCGGCCACTTTGACCCTCCTCATGATACACCCTGCATATGTATGTAAGTGACAATTCGCAATAATTTTGAGACAATCGTTAAGTTTTAATTAAAAGTTTTTCTATAACTCAAAAGATCAAAAAAAAAAATTACCAACTACCAACTATCGAATGAGAAAATCCCTGGTTTTCAGGAATGGCAAAAAACAATTCGTTACATTGAAATTTTACGTTTTTTGAAGAAGTTAATTTTTGATACATTGCAACCGCATTTGAAAAGATTGGAGAAGGGATACGGCTTCGATTTTTTGCCACCACAAAGGTGTCTAGAGGGCAATTGCAATAAAGCAAAAAAGGCAATTTTCTTTTTCGATAGTTTGCATTTGGATCGACGATATTAAAATTATCTGATTTTATTGATATGGTAGTGTTTAATGATTGCGTATTTTATGAGCTGTGGAAAATTGTGCCCTAGTAACAGAAGTAATATATATTATAAGTATTGAGTTATAAATAAATTTTACACGAGATTTCTTATCGGACATATGTATGGTCTGGGATAACAATTTAAATTTATTACTATCGATTCTTGAGGTTGATTAAACGTAAAAAGAAATATTTGCGGTGCAGTGAAAAAGTTGATTTTAGCGTAAAAGAAAGATGACACTGAGAGAGTTTAACATTGACAATAGGCTACAAAAAAAGCATGAATGCAAAAAATCCGGGTAAGACAACTTTAAATTTGCGTTTACTGCAGGCCACTTTACATCGCATCGACAAAGGGCCCAATACACGAGCGCTACATCCGACCCCGCCACGCCAAAACAACAACAGTTTGTACTATATGAATATGTACAACATATACGAAATTTCGAGTGCATACAAATTGTTGTTGTTTTGGCGTGGCGTGGTCGGATGGAGCGCTCGTGTATTGGGCCCTTAATATATCGTCGGAAAGGACCGGAGGGCCTGTGCGAATACTGGCTACATTGTGGCTAAAATAAATGATTGGTAAAATCGGTATTGCAGTTCGATTTAGTCTTCTTACGAGGAGCTAAAGTTACATCCTAACTTTTGTATTGATGCTATTTTATGTTTATATTTAGAATTCATACACTTAGGGCCTGTGCGAATACTGGCTAAATTGCGGCTAAAATGATTTTAACAGTTCTTTAAACTTAGATCATTTTTAACAACCACCCCCCCCTTTTCCAGCCCAAATTTATCAATTTCCAAGAAATCGATTCAAAATTAGGCTAATTATTGTCATTTTCAACATTAAAAAAAAACTATGCTTAGATGTAGCTTTTCACTTTCAAGAAAAATTCATAACATTATTTCGATTTTTCAAACTTCGGATTTCGGGTTTCGGGTTTTAAGGTGGAAATAGACACGTCCTTTATATGTGAATAGAAAATATAAGCTTCGACTGTTTATACTTTTTTATTTTGAGATTTAGACTTTAGGTGTTCGACGGGGAGATAACAAAAATATCAAATTTGGGCAACTGAGTAAAGCTACTACCTTTGAATTTTTAAATTCAAGTTTGTAAAGGTAGATATGTTCGTAATTACGATGGATGAGAAAAGCAAGTCAAATCTAATTCCTATCAAAATCAAATTTAGCCGACTAAAAATTCGCACACCACTAGCTTACTAAATTGAACATTGGAAATTTTGTGGAACGATTTAGTATTTCGTGGAAAGATTTAGTCATTTAGCCACTATTCGCACAGGCCCTTAATTTACATATATTGTTGGCAATGCTATTGAATTACCAACTTCAGCATATTGACAATTGGTGTATAAACCTCATGGAGACCTCTTTACTTCTTTTTTATAATCCGAAGTGGTATAACACAATAAAAACTGAAGTTGTTTAATCTAAAGTCATTTTTTATTTAAATCATATTTTATCAGGTTATGGGCCCAGACAATAAAATAGAAGGAAGTCGGAGTTGTATAAATAATAAAATTAGTGAGAAGCGATACATCTAAAGGTAAAATAAAATGAGTTCGTCACTCAGCACAGTGGGCCGTATTCCATTATTTAATGGGGAGAACTTCATCACCTGGAAGACACAGATTGAAGCAATATTGCATAGGGGAAGATTTCTACCCTACGTCAAAGGAGAGATTTCTAAACCCCAAGCGGCCGGACCAGGGCAAACTCCTTGGATCGAGAAGGATTTGGATGCACGTGCGGAAATTATATTAGCACTTGAACCGAGTATCGTGCAGTTAGTGAGAAATTTAGAAACCTGCAAAGATGTGTGGAACTTCTTGAAAACTACGTATGAAAAAACAGGACCCAGATAAAAAACGGAATTTCGAAAATTTATAAACATGCAAATGCGTCCTAACCAAACAACAGAAGAATACGTACGAGAATTTAATGCGACAGTAAATCGTTTACGAGACTTGGGAGCAAACATGGACGATGACCTTTTTGTAATATTGTTGCTGGATAGTTTGTCCGAGGCATATAAAGACATCCAAGCACCCTTTGACGCGCAGATCGCATATCCAGGATTAAAGACAGTGTGCAGCAGATTACTGGAAGCCGGTGATAGGAAGCGGGAAAACAAGAATGCATTCAACACTAAACTGATGGAAGTGAAAAAATACTCACAAAAACAATATGCCCCAAAAACTAATTATTTTCCTTTTAATTGTAAGTCTTGTGCCAAAAGAGAACATATGGCGAAAAATTGTTGAAAAAATCGGCAAAGTGCAAAGCGAATAACGGGGAACGGCTGTGATACTGTCAAATCGACAGAAAATATTCAAGGTTTTATTGTAATGGAGCAAAGTATGCGATCCTGCAGTGGAAAGTTAAATGAAAACAACCGGGAAACATGGTGTCTAGACAGTGGGGCAACCTCCCATATGAGCCCATAATTATGAAAGTGGATTACATTTGAATAAGTTAAAAAATATTTTTATATTACGCAACATAATTTAGAATTTTATTAGTTTTGATTAATGAAAATTTATTATGAATGTGAAATTTTGTGTCAATCTCATACGACAATGTTGTTTTTAAAGTTTGAATTGACTTAGACCATTTTCAAAATTAACTGAATTATCTATAAATGACTTAAAGCAAATAAAAACTTCGAGTTTTATTAGCAACAATAATTTTAATCAAATAATTCAAGAACAATTAATGAAATACATGCCATTGAGACTTTCGCTAGGCTAAACTTTGAGAAAGGTTTGAAAGGAGCCAAAATTAAAATCTTAAGCTGCCATCAAGGCATTCTTAATGTGGAAGTTTTCTTCCAAAATAGTTGCAGGGTGTTTTGACGTACTCCAGAGTCTGACCAGAAGAAATAGGGTCCGGGTTGGGCTCACGCACGTTGGTCCGGGGCCCAGACCTCTTCTGTGGCATCTCATTGCCCACCTCCAAGTCCCTGATAGCGGAGTGGGTTAAGGGACCGAACCTAGCTATTGGGAATCAGTCCCAAGTCTTAGACAACCTGAAGATCTTATTAGACCCTTTGCCTTAAGGGGCATCATCACTTTCAACAGAGCGGACCTAAGGCTGTTGATGGAATCTCTGACAGGCCATGTAGGCCTGCGGTATCACCTCCACAACCTAGAACTGTTCTAAGCGACAGAATGCCGACTCTGCATGGAAGGCGACGAGGCTTCCACACATGTGAATGTCCTGCTCTGATCTGGCTTAGAATTTCCTGCTCTGATCTGGCTTATCAGAGAGCTTATGAGCCGCGCTCAAGTCCGGTCTTCTTCAACTAAATACTTCCTTGCCTTCGCCGTTGCGTTAGTAGGGTGGGTACGCAAACAATAGGCCTAACTTGTACCTGAACCGCTATCTGTTGACATAGTGATTTAATATATAAATTATTTTTCCGCGATAATTACTTCGGAAGAGCACAACTGAATTAATACGCTTATGATGGAAAAATGGCTAATACAATGTAACTGTTAGTTTTTCACAAATTCCCAATAGTGAACTTGCGTTTCTCCTTCAAAGAATGTATTACCATCGCTATCGTTAGAACTTATAAACTCAATTTTTTTAAATTTTTTACTTAGACCACTTTCATAATTATTAACACTAAATGAATTCCATATAATGTTGAAATAACAACCACTATCTAGTGGTTCATTTTTGACAATATCGTGAAAATTACATTGAATTAATTTAGTTTAAAATAATGTGGTGTGAAATAACTGATAAACTCATTTTTTTTTAAATTTTGACTTAGACCACTTTCATAACATATGTGCTCAGATAAATCTGCATTCACAAATTTAAGAACTTGCAAAAACAGATTCGTGAGGTTAGCGAATAACCACCAAGAAAGGATTGTTGGAATCGGAACAGTGATTATAAATGTAATAGTGGAAAACACTACTTGTGAAAAAGATCACCTTTTCAATACGTTGTATGTGCTGGGTTTAAAGGAAAATCTAATTTCAATTAGTAAAGCAACGGATAATGGTTGTAGAATAAAATGCAAAGGTAATGAAGCTAGGTTATATGTAGGGATTGCAATCCGGTCCGGCGGATCCGGCAATCTGACGGATCCGGTACCGTTTGGCTACCTACTGGATCCGGCAATATCTATCGGATCCGTCCGTCGGATCCGATAAGCGCGCGAGTTATGTACACACCACCAGGCAACGTGACATTATCAGAAGATAATGTGATGATACCTGATCTATCTGAGACTCGACGTAAGTTGAGTATATTCTGACCATTCTCATAGAAAAGTGCATATCTTGCAAAACAGGCACTTATGAGAATTTGCTCAAAAGAAGCTTCCCATGCAAAATGATTCCTTTTATTTTTGAACAGTAGAATTAGAGTAATTACATTTTTTAGTCAGTCTAAGCTCGGCCGGCAATTGTTTAACATTTAAAAATAAAGTTGTAGTCGGAAAAGTTGTGTGTTTTAATTCGTATTTATTTTGTTTGATTTTAAATTCTTTTTCTTAATAAACCAAATAATCAAAAACCGTATCTGGCGCAGTCGTGGTAGGATCTCTATCGGAAGAAAAGAGATTTAGTGAAACGAATCAATTAATTTTTGGTGAAAAAGAAAGTTTAATTAACAAGTTAAAAGAATAAATAAAGAAAACTCAATAGTACATATTAGTACATATTGATACAAGTGAAGTTTTCTCAAATTAAAGTGGGCTACGAAGTAAGCCAAAGAGAAATTTAGGGGCTTGCGGAGAAACAACACATTAGTGAAAACCTCATTAAAACAACACCAAAATTGACCGACAAAGGTATCGAGGAATTGTTTTCGATCAAAGACGCAATATGGCTGAACCACAGGAGCCAAATCCAATTGAACAGTGCTTAGTGGCTTTGACTCGATTAGTTGTACAAAATAATCAACCACAAAATTGGAGATCCAGGATCGTGAAGGAGATTCGTTATCTCCCAACTTTTAAAGGAGAAGGAGGTACGCTACCTTCATTTATCGACGCTGTTACCAGGACATTAGCAGACTATGGAAACGAAGCAACCAGGGTATTCGAGATAATATACAACATAAAAATTGAAGGCAGTGCAAAAAGTTTACTTAGAGTGAATCCCCCAGCTAATGGGGACCAGTGTAAAGAACAGCTGAAACGACACTACAAAGCAACAAAGGATCAATTGACTATAACCAGAGAAATTGGAAGTTTAAAAGTGAGTAGTATTAAAGATTTAGATATAAGATTAAGACAGATGGTAGAAGATATAACAGAATATGCAGCTTTTGACGATAACGGTGCAGTGACTTTAGAAATATTTAGTGGAATGCTAGTGCAAAAAGTAAAAGAATTAGTGTCAGGTGCTTTAGCTTATGCCATTATGACTAAATTTCAATTAACGGAAATAAGGCAAATTATTAGTACTTTTATAGGGCAAGATCAAGGTAATTTAAATATAAGTTTATCAAATAAAATTTTTAATAAAAATAATGGTAGGAAAATTAATAATCAACAACGTAACAATAACTTAAATGAAAATCGAAATCAAAAATCAAATTATCAATATGGAAAAGAACAGTATAGACGTTTCAATAATAATTATATTAATAATCAATCAAGATTCTACTCAAATATCAATAATCAGCAAAATAATAGAACGCAACAATCTAGACGAACTGACCAAAGATACAATGAAAATCAGCAAAACAGACAGAGACAAGAACCGATGGAAGTAGACAATATAAGTAGAATAGAAACAAATACGATAGATAATACTTTTTTTATAAATTAGCCTCGGAAGACAATAAAATTTACGTGACGTTAACAATACAAGAAAAAAAATGTTTAGCATTCGTAGATCCCGGTTCTACAATTAGTATATTAAACGAAAATAAAATCCCGGCATGTAAATATCAGATAATAAACCAGACCTTCACAGTTATTAATACTATAGACGGTCAAGTTAATAAACCTAATAAAATAGTAGCAACAGTATGTCCTACAGAATTCAAATATCCTAATAATGCAAGAATGAGATGGGTTGCGATGGCACTAGAAAAACCATATGATTTATTAGTAGGTATGGATTGGGTCAAGAAAAATGTAAAAGAAATTAGTATAGAAGATCAAGAAATTAGAATGACCAATGGAGTGAGTCTTCCATTCTTAACTAAAACCAATCAAACTGAGGTTAATGTTTTAGAAGTAAGCGAAGTACAAGATGTCCAGTTGGGTCATTTGAACGAAAAAGAGAGAATTATTGTCGATAGACTAATACGAAAATATAGTAATCTTTTGTTTAAAGAAGGGGATATTTTGACCAGTACAAATACAGTGGTCCATGAAATAAAAACCACTACAGATCAGCAGATTAATTCTAAACTTTATCGTTACCCACCGCGACATGAAACGGAGGTAAGACGACAATTAGTTGAAATGGAAAAACAGGGAATAATTAGGAAAAGTAAAAGCAGGTATAGCTCGCCGATAATAATAGTGCCTAAAAAGAAAGACAATTCGGGAATACAAAAGTATCGGATAGTCGTGGATTATAGAAAATTAAATGAAATAGCTATCGACGATAAATATCCACTACCGAACATCGATAGTATTCTAGATAAATTAGGAAAGGCGCAATATTTTAGTACATTAGATATGGCTAAAGGGTACCACCAGATTTTGGTAGGCGCAAATGATATTGAAAAAACCGCTTTTGTCACTCCCTCAGGTTTGTACGAGTATGTACGAATGCCGTTCGGGTTAAAGAACGCCCCGGCGACATTCCAGCGATTGATGAATGAAATACTTCGTGAGTACATCAATCAAATATGTGTAGTTTATCTGGATGATGTTTTAATCTTTTCAACAACCTTAGAGGAACATGAAAAATCGTTAAGTAAAATATTTGCAAGACTTCAGGAGCATAACCTGAAAATACAAGTGGACAAATGTAGCTTTCTAAAAAAGGATACTGAGTTTTTAGGGCACGTCCTCACAGTAGATGGTATAAAACCAAATCCGGAAAAAATAAAAACAATACAAGAATTAGAGATACCAAAAACTGAAAAGCAATTGAGAGGATTCCTAGGGGTTACAGGGTATTATCGAAAGGATTATTCAAAAACTGCATATCCAATGATTAAATATCTTAAAAAGGATAATAAAATTAATCCAGCTGATCCTCAGTACATATCAGCATTTGAAAACCTAAAAAGTTTAATAAGTTCACACCCAATCTTAAAATATCCAGAATATGACAAACCATTTGTAGTGACTACAGATGCTAGCGATCATGCAATCGGAGCAGTCTTGTCACAGGAAGGTCACCCAGTCTGTTATATTTCAAGAACACTAAATAGCCATGAAAAAAACTATTGTACAACTGATAAGGAATTTTTGGCAATAGTTTATGCAGTGAACTACTTTAGACCATACCTATACGGTAACAAATTTAAAATAGTAACAGACCACATTCCAATAAAATACTTAAATAACAAGTATAAAGGAAAAGAGTTCTCACAATGCCATCAAAGATGGTTATTGAAACTTCAAGAGTTCAATTATGATATCGAATATTTGCAGGGTAAAGAAAATAAAGTAGGGGATTTTTTGAGTAGATTAGAAAATTCAAAACGAATAAATAAAGAAAATGAGGTAGAATCTAACTTAGAATTATCTGATACAATACATTCAGTAGAAGAACAGAGATTAGACCACATAGGTATTAAAAACGATATCGTAAATAAATACAAGACCCAAATAATATTGACGTACAGTCCCGAGACAGAGATGAAAACAATAAACAGAAGAAGAATTATAGAAATTAACCCTTTAGAAAGTGAAACCGTTATCAAAGATATATTGAGACGATACATAAAATCAGGTTATACAGGTATATTTTCGGAAGTTTCTGATACAGACTACCACAAAGTCCAATTAATTTTGATTGAAATCTTCTCAGGAGATAACAAAATAAAATTTATTCGGAGTTCCAATAGAGCAAAAGAAATAATATCCGAAGAAAAACTACATAAACAGCTATCTCTCTATCAGATAAAAGAATCCATACATAGCGGAATAAATGAGTGTTATCAAAACTTAAAGAATAAAATATACTTTCCAAAATAACGACAACATGTACAATTAATCATAAACAACTGCGAAAAGTGCCAGCAAATTAAATACGACAGAAGACCTATTAAATAGAAATTTGCATTGACAGAAACTCCAAAAGAAAAAAATGATATAATACATTTAGATATATTTCACTTCAAAAAACAGGCTTTTATAACAATAATGGATAAACTAACGAAATTTGCAGCAGCGTACTGTATTATAGATCTAAATTGGAGAGCAAAACAAGCAATCATGATAGAACATTTCGCGAAATTCGGTAAACCTAACAAAATAATAATGGATAATGAGTTCAGAGCGGAACAATTGATGGAATATTTACATAAGGAAAATATTGAGGTTCATTTAACGAAACCAAATAACCACACCGGTAATGCCGACATAGAGAGACTACACTCAACCCTCTTAGAGAAAATAACAGGTATTGAGTATAGTGAACTCTCAACCGAAATGAAGATACAGATGGCTATAGGAAACTATAACGATCGGTATCACTCTACTATTAAATGCACACCCAAAGAAGCTAAAGATCAAGTCAACGTCGAAAAATTACAAGAAAGAATAAACAAAACAAAAGCTCATATTATAGGTAAAAGTAATATTAATAGGGAGAATTACCTTGAGAATAGATTGGTAGGGCCAATTAGAAACTACAAGAGACTCCGACATAGAGACGAACCTTATTACAGAATTAAACCTTTAAAAAATATACATATTTCAAATATTAAACGACCTTTAAAACGTATAGATTTTCAGCATGATGATAATACTGCTAATAGTAACATCAACAACCGAAGGACTGCTACAAGTAAATCCGATTCATGAAGAGGCAGGCTACATACAGGTAAAACTTAAAGAAGTAGAGATAGTGAACCAAACTAATACGGTACTGCATATCATAAATCCGAATGAAATAAACAACATAATAACGCAGATTGAAATGAATTTAGAGAACGTGGACATAGATAATAAAGACTTAATAAAAACAGAAGTCAAAACCATTAGAGCTAAACTTAAATCAATAATGCCAAATAATAATACTAGACAACGACGAGGTTTAATTAACTTTGGAGGTAATGTACAAAAGTGGTTATACGGCACAATGAACGACGACGACAGACAGGAAATACTGGACCATCTAAAAATCGTTGACGAAAACAACCATAACATTATCAGTACAGTAAACAAACAAATTACAATAAACTCACATTTTAATGAAACAATCAATATCTTAAAGAAAGCAGTAGAAGAAGATAGGGTTAAAGTGTTATCAGCATTTAAAGAAATAGAAGAAACAAATAAGAAAATTTTAAAACATTCTTTGTATTTAGATCAAATGGTAAAGCTAAGGTATCTAGAAAACAGAATAAGTCAAATCCAAGACAACATTGTATCTGCAAGACATAATTTAATACACCCAAGTATACTGACAGCAGAAGAGATAGAATTATACGAAATAGATTTTTATAAGCTAAAGCTGATTAAAATTGGAATTATGAAATATAAAGATAGTTTATTAATAATCGCAATTAAGATTCCAAACAATTATGTTCGAGTAGACTTAAAACTAATTACACCATTACCTAATAAAGACTCTTTAGAAATTGAAGAGAATAATGAATACGTTGTAAAAGTTGAAGATAAAATCTTAACATATGAAGAAGACGTTATGTTAAAAAATTTAAAGAACAGCAAAAATTGTATTTGGAGTAATGAATGTACACTTAGATATAATAATAAAACTAAAGTTGAAATTTTAGACGATGAAACCTTGCTAATAAAAAATGCAATAAACGAAAAATTAACGCAAAATTGTGATGATCGGAATATTATATTAAACAAAAACTATCTTATAAGCTTTTATAATTGTGGAATCGAGATACAATGATGAAACATTTTATAATCAAAAGAAAATCATACAAGATAAGTTTTTTTATCCGAATAACAAATTTAATCAGTCCTATGTGAAAGCTATAACATTTGATAACATTGCAATTAAACATTTTGAAAACATTAAAGAAATAGAGGAATTGAAATTCCATAAAACTGTGTCATATGGAGTCACTATAACGCTAATTATAATAGTAATAGTAGCTATAATAATTATAATATTTTGGTTGAAAAGTAAAAGGAACGTTATAAAAATCATAAATAAAAAAGAAAGTATTCATAGTGAAATTCAGGAGAATTCCAACTCTAACCGAGGAGGAGTTATGTACACACCACCAGGCAACGTGACATTATCAGAAGATAATGTGATGATACCCGATCTATCTGAGACTCGACGTAAGTTGAGTATATTCTGACCATTCTCATAGAAAAGTGCATATCTTGCAAAACAGGCACTTATGAGAATTTGCTCAAAAGAAGCTTCCCATGCAAAATTATTCCTTTTATTTTTGAACAGTAGAATTAGAGTAATTACATTTTTTAGTCAGTCTAAGCTCGGCCGGCAATTGTTTAACATTTAAAAATAAAGTTGTAGTCGGAAAAGTTGTGTGTTTTAATTCGTATTTATTTTGTTTGATTTTAAATTCTTTTTCTTAATAAACCAAATAATCAAAAACCGTATCTCGCGCGAGTAGGTCACGCGTTGGCTCTAGCAATTCAATGCTGCATTGAACTACCACAGTTCTAAATTTCTCTCCGTATATTCTGTCGAAAGTTGACTCCGATTGATAAAACATGTGTGGAGTGTCGTCATGAACCATAAACAAACTTATTAATAGGTGAGTTGGTATGTGGAATTACTAGTATCTGCATTAGCTTCTGATATTATAATCAATAATTCAAGTAAACCATCTACATCCATATAAAAGCGACAAGAGAATGATTAAGAAACAATTGAAATTATTTGCGAGGAAGAAATAACAAAAAAGAAAAATAATCCTATTGCCAGTTATTTCAAAAAGGAAAAGAATATGGAAACTATGGTTTCCAGAATAGTTTGCAAAGATGGTACACTTTCAATTCATTTTGTACATCTTCATTGAGATATTTGTTTTCAAAGACCGGATATCCACTGCTAAATTCACATAACACTATAAGATCTGTAGTTTCACATTTTGCCGTTACTGTAAAAGCTGATATGATAATTGAGCATCTCAAGAAACAAGGTCAAAAGTTTGCTTGTTTGAGCACGTTGTCAGTTTGGAAAAAGACCGCTTGACGAGCTTTGGTATTGACTTTGATACTGAATTGGTATAACGACTGACGGAGCAAGTGTGATGGATAAAGTTGGTAAACTTGTGTCGAACTGCCAACAACTGTGCTTCGCATACGCATACAATTGAGGGAGTCAGAGGAAAGTACTTGTCTTTTATGTACGACTACTTGATGACGGAAAAACCAACCAGTGTCGAAGTTGTTAGCCTACCTATGAATAAATTAAAAGATAATTTTCTAATACTTAAAATAAACGTTTTATTTATCAATTTGGAATAATATAATTTTTAACTACTTTCGCTTAGGCCATAATGAGAAATTACATGTTGATTAGATGAATGTATTAGCAATGTAATAATCCGGCCGGATTAGTCCGGATCCGGCCGTATTGGCGTTAATACAATCATGCCGGATTGCAATCCCTAGTTATATGGTAAAAACCAAAAGTTATTAGTTTTGGCCGAAAAGCGGGATTGATTATACATAGTGGAGATGTTAAATAGTGATAAAAGTTACTTTGCACAAAAACCAGAGGAGTCAATGGAACTATGGCATAGAAGAATGGGTCACTTAAACAATTACAAGCGAAGAATATGGTACATGGCTTACCAGAAAACTTCAAAGCAGGTAAGTTCAATTGTGTTACATCACTAAGCATATAACACATAGAGGAGTCACGTAGAACAAAAATTTGTGCACGGCATTTATCTTCTTCTTCTCCGGGGACCCAGCGCGCCTGCTACTATACACCAGAATCTGCTCCAGAGTGCTAAGTTCTTCCCTCGGGACCCAGCGCCCATGCTACTCTACACCAGAAGCTTCTTCCGAGTGCTAAGGTGGTAGCAGATTATTGTAAAGGAAGTTTACGAGCATTCCGGGGGGTTAAGGGAATCTGGGGGGAGGCTTGTTCTGAGTCCCAGACGTCTGAGATGCGTGGATTGAGTGTTTTTCCTTTTATGCGCATTCGTAGAAAAAAATCAAGTCGTCTGCCCATGAATAAAATGAAATTTTGGTAGATAGCAGAAGAAATGTATTTTTAAAATCTGCTACTTTATTATCTGTATTCAATATTTATATTATATTCTCCAAGTTTAAGAAGCCATCTGGTTACCCGGCGATTTACATCCTTTCCATTTGTTTTTGTTTGCAGCCATTTTAATGGTAGGTGGTCTGTTAAGAGATAAAGTTTTGTTCCATCCCAGCGGGAAATAAAGCAAGTGCTTCCACTGGAAGCTTTAGTGATGCGCTTCTAGAGTATTTCGTATCGGAAGTAGGTTTGATGCAAGCTGCGAATTCTCTTGGTACATGACAATTCCCTGTGGATTTGCTTTTATTTCAGTTTTCATAGGTCTGAGCAACTAATGAGTAGTGATTTGTGAAGGAGCATAACTGGAAATTTTTGTGTGAATATCAAAATGTTCTTTATGTCTAATGCTCAAAAATGCTCTGTTTTTAAGTATGAAATATTTACTCTCTCTTCAGCTCTTTTCCTTCCTCTTTAATTAAAAAAAAGCTTAAAAGCTTCGCATATCCAAACACAACCATAATCGCAAGTGCTTCCCGCTACATCCATTTCACAAGCTTCAGAAGCGCGTTTAAGGAAAGAAAGGGGAAGCGCATCTTTCTGATGACATCCCCATGTAAAATTGCAATGAAGTGGAATGGAACAGGCAAGCACTCCGTGCTTCCAAAGAAGCGCATTAACTGCCGTGTGGAAGCGCTCTTCTTCCCCGCTGGGATATAAATAGGGTCTAAAGTAATTTGTAGCCCACACTATGTGCCGCTTGCAAAGCATATCGGATGGTTTTCCTGATGTAGGACTGCTCCAACCGCATAGGTGCTAGCATCCGTTACTAACTTAAATTTTTTTCCAAAGTCAGGATATTTTAATATCGGTGATTGTGTAATTAATTTTTTTAATTTCTCAAAAGCATTTATATAATTTGTATCCTTGGCATTTACTTTAACATTTTTCTTCAGATATTTAGTCATATGATGGGCCACTTTCGCGTAATCATTAACGAATTTTCGATAGTAGCCGGTTATGCCAAGGAAAGATTTTATTTGCTTTTGTGTTTCCGGTAATTTTAATTTCGTTATTGTTTATATTTTATTTGGGTTTGGTTTGACTCCTTCAGGGGTCAAAATATGCCCTAACTATTCTGTTTCCTTTGCGAAAAAAGCCTTTGAAATATATTCTTTATGCTATTCACATGTTCTGCTGAAGTAGTCGAAAATATCAGAATATCGTCCAACTAGACAACGCATATCGTCCAAGTAGACAATGATATCTTGGAATGCTGCTGGGGCATTTTTAAGCCCAAACGGCATTCGAATATATTCATAATGGCCCTGCGGTGTCGAAAAGGCCGTCTTTGGTCTATCAATCTCACTAACACGGATCTGGCGAAAACCTTTCGCTAGGTCTACGTTGAAAAATATAATATTCAAGCTGATGAACTTCTTGCTCTTTTAACGGGTATTTTTCACAAATCTTTATGTCATTACCATTTATAGTTACTACATCTCTAATGTTATCAATTATTGCTCCTATAGGTTTAAGAATATTTTGGCCTATTATGGCATCATAGCATTTATTGGAGAATTTTGTTAATTTCCAAATCATATTAGCATCTTCATTAAATTCTTTAGGAAGATTCGTTAAAATTTCTTTAGTTATAATGCTGGTGCGAATTATCGTTTCGAATTTTAAGGGGTTACTCAAAAATTTTCTATCATATTGCTGAAGTTTAGTTTCGTCCAAAAGAGAAATAGTGAAACCTCAATCTATAAAGCATCTTAATTTGTCATTGGCAATGGTAAGCCGTGTTATTGGTAGGTAAATTTGCGGGGCGTTGACTGAAAATTTGTTTCAGGTTGGACATGATCTACCTCCATTTGTATAGTTTGGTCTCGTTTAAACTGGTCACTATAATTTCGATAATTTTGTTTATTAGGATTAAAATGTTGATAATTTTGGTTGTTGCCATTAAAATTTTGCCAGTGCTTAGACTGATCTGACTGATTATTCAGTTTAGAAAACTTGGTTGAATTTGGGTTCTGCATACTCCTATAGTATATACTACTACTATAGTTTTTATTTAAATTTTTATTGTGGTTGAAATGCCTATCGTTAAAATAGGAATTGGACTTCGTTTTATTTCTTAATAGCCCGGAGGTTTCTAAAATATTATAGGCTTCTCTCAATTTTGTTATGTTTTTATTAATTATTACCGTTGCGAGATTCGGCTCTAAGTTATCTATAAAGGTTTTTAATATGATACTTTCGTTAACACTAGGGCTAAATTGGACTGGTTTTTCACTATCATATTCATATTTTTCATTGAGTTTCGATAGTATAGTTTTAAGAGAAAGGAAATAATCACATTATAATTTTTTGTCGCCAAGGCTTTGTGGTACAATTGATGGTAGCTCTCATTTACTCCAAAATTATTAATTAGTTCTTCATTCATGGATTCCCATGTTGCGTCAGGTCCAAGGGTCCGAATAACATCCAATGCGGCTCCTTGGATTTTATTAATAATTATTCGCTGAAACACATATTGTTTAACAGCAGGATTCTGATTTAGGAAAGGTATAATTGTATCCACTTCCCGCAAAAAAGATGTCAATGCATAACTGCCAACTCCATTAAATTCCTTTATTCGTTGAGCGTCTTTTATTAAATCGTTGACGCTTAAAGTGGGTGCATCACCGTTATTTATTGGATTGGCCATATTTCTAACTTACGAAATGTACGTATGTATTAAAACAATGAACACACTTTGCAATACTACAACAATATAGAGATTTTTTTTGTTTTGTTGCAAATCCAATATTCCCGTTGAACGCAGTTCACTGGAATAAATATGAGGAGCTGGGGAACAAAACCGGACTTGTCCCAAAAATTGATTTTTACACTAGAGCAAAAATACTGAATTCGATAGTTGCAGATTAGTTAAAATTTTTGCGTTTGAATATAATTATACCTTATTGTATAAATAATCAATGGCCTAATTTTTGGGCACAAAAATTCATGTTTTCTATTTTTTTTGAATTTTTTTTGAATGGACAAGTCCGGTTTTGTTTCGCAACGATGGATATGTATGGGACATCTCCGGTTTTGATTCAAAACCGTCATGGACAAGTCTAGTTATGAAACAAATTCCTTTGAATTTTTTCATTTTTTAACAGGACAAGTCCACTTATGAACCAAATCAGTATTTTTAAAAAAATTTTTTTGTGGGTTTGCAACACTTTTGGATGGAAATATTTCAGGGGTCTATAGAGGTGGGCTTAGAGAGTACAAAAAAAATTTAAAAAAAAAAACCGTTATCGTGGACAAGTCCGGTTTTGTTCCCCAGCTCCTCATATGTTCTTATTAGTTCCTTCTGATAAAAAAACGGTAATTTTTGTTATTTGCAGAGGCTGGATCCAACAATACTTTTTTCCTAAAAAGGTTTTAAAATGTGTATGAATATTATCTATATCACCTTTTGTTTTATTTGAAATGCAATAATTTTTTCCTTCACTGCAACAATAAGCAAATTTTTTTTGAAGCTATACTTCTTTAGGCGCGTTTTGAAAATATTATTTTTTTTTATTCTTAAGTCTACGTGATCGGTTGTTTCTCTTGTTGATAAAGTCTATAACTTATGAATTCTTGGGCTATGAATTCATTCATAAACCCAGTTTTCAGCAGCTGGCTGCCATGGAACAAGTTCCTTTTCGGTGAAACACAGAGCGATTTCCTTATTAGCTGATTCGACAGCATCTGATCCGTGGATAATGTTGCGACCAACTTGAATACAATAATCGCCACGGATTGTTCCTGGAGCTGAACCAGCTGGATTTGTAGCACCAAGCATTTGTCGGCCAGTTTTAACAACATTTAATCCTTCCCAAACCATTGGTACTACTGGACCGCTGCTCATGTAGCTAACTAAGCCAGGGAAGAAGGGCTTTGTTGATAAATCCGCATAATGCTTCTCGACGTGCTCCTTGGACGCCCACATAAACTTCATGGCGACCAATTTGAATCCTTTCTCCTCGAATCTTTCAATAATTTTTCCAACAAGTCCAAGATGAACCCCATCAGGCTTAACCATAAGAAAAGTACGCTCCTTAATTGCTGCCATGGCTGCCGAGAACAACGAGAAGAATGAGAGTGAATTTTTAGGAATCGATGACGCAACGCGAGACGCAACGGAGAATATAGGCGAAGGGGTATGGAGCAGGGATGTTGCGGATGCAGATTTTTTGACATCCGCGGATGCGGATGCGGATGCGGATTTTTGAAGGCTCACTTTTTAATAAACTAAATAGAGAAGAAGAAACTAAAGAAATAAAATGAAAAAGATAGTAATCTTTAATATTTTTATTAAAAAATTAATTATTTAGTATTTAAAGTTAAAAATTGGTGCATTATATTTAATAAAAAGTAATATCGCCGCCTTTTCAGGTTCAAGTCTGTTTCGGAGAGGTTCATAAATTAAACCCGCGCTACTGAACAACTGTTCACTAGGAACACTGGCTGGTGGTGGCGATAAAAATCTACGTGCTATTGATGACAATATTTTTAATTCTTCGCGATGAACGCTCCACCATTTAAGTGGATTTTCATTTATCATGAGTCTTTTTTTATTGCGGTAAGATATCAATTCCTTCTTAAGAACAGCTTCAGCGCTACTATTTTCTAGTGTATCTTCACTCTCATCTTCACTTGACGAGTCCAGTATCATGGCAAGATCATTTTTTAAGCATGGCCTTTTAACCGTACTGGACGTCCCTGGTAGTTCCGTTTCCGAGGAATCTCTAATTCTCATTCTTTTGGCCCCTTCGAAATTAAGAGAACCTGGAACGTCAACCTCAGGGTTTCTCAGCTTTAAGATATTTTCTTTAATCTTCTCCTCGGTCACTGGTGTGAAAAACTTGTGCTTATAGCGAGGGTCTAAGTAGGTGGCGATGACAGACATGTAAATCGTTCTCTTCCAACAAAGTAGAAAACTTTGCTGAAAGTTCGGTTTACGCGCCACTCGCCGGCCTCATTCAATTTCTTTGTTGTCGCGACTTGACCTACATCTGCATCCGCATGAACATCCGCATTGATCATTGCGGATGCGGATGCAGATGCAGATGTCGAAATCGATGCGGAAGCTCCGCAATTGCGGATGCGGATGCGAATATCTGCAACATCCCTGGTATGGAGGGCAAGCATTTCAACTCCCATTCTTTAGCTATGCACAGATTGGGATTATTATATGTACATATATGAAAATTCGTAGCCAATGTCTGTCGATGGGTGAGGGGTTTTTATCCTGAGGCTATGGAGAGAAATATATTTCATGTTCGATTCATCAGCTAAGCGTAAGTTTGGGTTTTTTTTGGGCATAGGAATAGTTGCTGGGTGTGGGGTTCTATCGCGAGGCTATGGACATAACCTTCTATATTTACAAGCCATGAACAAGAATCTCAATTGAGAGAATCGGACTACCAAATTCTCCCAAATTCTCCAAATTACACTAACAACATAACGTGACTTCACCGAGTTGCAGCCCGATTGAGCGGAAATTCGCTCTCAATATTTTACTTGTTCATGGCTTGTAAATATAGAACGTTATGCTATGGAGGGAAATCCGATCCGTGTTCTATTCATCACCTATGCGCGAGTTCTAAGGGCCAGTTTTACACGAGCTAACGTCAGAAGATTTTTCTTGGTTGTTTGTCGGCCCGTGTGAAACTGGCCAAGATAATAATAAAGCTATATGGCAACTGTACAATAAGCGATAATTATTTACTGTTTTACTTATGATTTTGAATGGTAAAAACTTAATATAATTACTCAATCAGAAATTAGTTTGAATATATAATACAAAATATTTACGGTTATTATTTGGGAAAATAAAACAATGAACAAGATATTAATGGTTTTATTTAGCTTGACCTCGTATATTTGTTTGGTTCATATCTTGCGACAGTTTTTTCAACTACTTCTACTAAACCGATTCTTATGAAACTTTGCACACACATTGAGCTAACGTGACAGTGCAACCTGACAATTTTGTAAAAAAATCAAGATGGTGGTTCCAACATGGCGGACGAATTTTTCAACTGTGTTCCGATTCCATTGAAAATAGGTATCGGGGTGGTTTTAGGGCCACAAATGATGATTCTGTGGTCAAAATTTGAAAATTCAAAATGGCGGCGCCAATATGGCGGTTCAAATCTTGCGACAGCTTTTTCAACTACTTCTACTAAACCGATTCTTATGAAACTTTGCACACACATTGAGCTAACGTGACAGTGCAACCTGACAATTTTGTAAAAAAATCAAGATGGTGGTTCCAACATGGCGGACGAATTTTTCAACTGTGTTCCGATTCCATTGAAAATAGGTATCGGGGTGGTTTTAGGGCCACAAATGATGATTCTGTGGTCAAAATTTGAAAATTCAAAATGGCGGCGCCAATATGGCGGTTCAAATCTTGCGACAGCTTTTTCAACTACTTCTACTAAACCGATTCTTATGAAACTTTGCACACACATTGAGCTAACGTGACAGTGCAACCTGACAATTTTGTAAAAAAATCAAGATGGCGGTTCCAACATGGCGGACGAATTTTTCAATTGTGTTCCGATTCCATTGAAAATAGGTATCGGGGTGGTTTTAGGGCCACAAATGATGATTCTGTGGTCAAAATTTGAAAATTCAAAATGGCGGCGCCAATATGGCGGATGAATTTTGGAAATGTGTTCCGAATCCATTAAAAATCGGTATCGGGGGGTTTTTAGGGCCACAAATGACGATTCTGTGGTCAAATTTTGAAAATTCAAAAGCTGCGGCGCCAATATGGCGGATGAATTTGCAATTGTGTTCTGAATCCATTGAAAATCGGTATCGGGAGGTTTTCAGGGCCACGAATGACGATTCTGTGGTCAAAATTTTAAAATTCAAAATGGCGGATGAATTTTAGAAATGTTTTCTGAATCCATTGAAAATCGGTATCGGGGGATTTTAGGGCCACAAAAGACGATTCTGTGGTCAAAATTTGAAAATTCAGAATGGCGGATGAATTTTTGCAAATGTATTCTGAATCCATTGAAAATCGGTATCGGGAGGGTTTTAGGGCCACAAATGACGATTCTGTAGTCAAAATTTGAAAATTCAAAATGGCGGATGAATTTTGCAAATGTGTTCCGAATCCATTGAAAATCGGTATCGGGGAGTTTTAAGGTCACAAATGACAAATTTGTGTGCAAAATTTTAAAAAAATAAAAAAAAACCAAATCTCTATTTGGGGGTGTTTAAGGTCGGAAATAATAAATTTGTTGTCAAAATTAGAAAATTCAAAATGGCGCTGGAAATATGGTATGCATAACAAATCACTTCACCAGAATTTTGTAAAAAGTAAATTCCAAAAATGACTGAATTAAGACTAAAAAGAATATAATAAAAATAGGTAAAAAAAACGTTTACGTTAAATGGTTTTATTTTAAATCTGCTGTACCAAAAACTAGAAAATAATTAGAACACAAACATGGACCTTCTGGAATAGTAGGAGTGCTGGCTTCTCATGTCGTTTGCCAAGGGACACTTTGTGTCGCTGCGTCAGAGAATTAAGTAATATTCTGGGACATTTAACAGACTAAAATAAAAACATGGGGCGCATAAAAACCTGTATAACCTGTATAAATAAGAACAACTTATCTAGAAAAATGTGTTTCCAAGTCCACCAAAAAAAATAGTTCAAATACTCTTCGTATCATATTTCAGTTACCAAAAGCCGCTCAATTCAATTGAGTAACTATTAGAAGAAGAAGCTAGGGAAGTGTACATAATTTAGAAGTGACGTTTATTTCAGTAGTCGAAAGGAGGTGGTGTAAATCTACTCAAGGTCGATGAACCCACAGGCTCATAACAAATGTGGAGAGATGGGTCACGGGAGAGCATGGAGATAAGTTACGACCTCGCACAGTTCTCGGGTGGACATGTGTGTTCCAGAGCATACCTCCATCGGTTCGGACAAGATATCTTGGCTGTCCCCGGCATTTCTAAACGTGATAGAAGACACAGAGCATGTCCTATTGAAATGCCCGATATCAGCCGAGCAAACTGCTGCGATGCAAGCGACAATTCAGGCAAGCGACAATTCAGGCATCGGGTGCTTTAAGGAATAAAGTGGAGGAGACGCTAAATATGCTCCATCAGAAGGTAAGGCGCAAAGAAACCAAAAGGAAGAGATCCAGCTGGCGAAGCATTGCTGAAAAGGCCTCCCTCTGCCGGAGAATAGGTTGACTAGTAGGTGATTTTAGTTAGGATTAGAATCTTGTATAACCGACCGGCTGGAGCGTGACGGCATCATGATGGTTCCACCTGCCAACTCACGCAAATAATAATCCAAATTAGACTTGCAACGAATATTCGGCTATTATTCGGTATTCGGCCTATTCGGCTGCTTTTGTCCTATTCGACCGAATACCGAATATCTAGGTACTATTCGGCCGAATACCGAATACTTAAGTAATATGCTTGCCCTGTTTCACACGGGACGACGACCAACCAACAGAAATCGTACGATATTCATTTTTTTTAGAGAAGAGGGTGAGAGAGGACGATGGGGAGGGAAGATTTTCCCACCCAACTTTCTCACCCCTCTCACCCTCTTCTCTAAAAAAATGAATATCGTACGATTTCTGTTGGTTGGTCGTCGTCCCGTGTGAAACAGGCCTTTGTTGTAATCAGATAATTGGTAAAATGAAAATATTGAATTATTTTTTAATATTGGCCTCGATTGCCGAATCCGGTGGATCCGAAGTGAGTGCGGATTTGACTCTTTGCGATTCCCTAATCCGCCGTATGTATGTAATCGTGAATTCACCAATCGCCGGATTCGCCAATCGAGGCCAATATATTTTTCTTATAATCAACTTCATTACAAAAAATAACCTAATTGATGTCTATGCACTTGAATTATCGTAATTAAAATTTAGAAGTGGTAGATTATGATGCAGAAACACTAATTTTTCTGCATTGTCAGGCAGTAGTTTACTCCTTTTCTTCTCGTAGGCAATCCCAGCTTCTGAGAAAAACGCTCTGAATCCACACTACTGCCGACAAATATTTTGTTGCAAGATTTACCAAATAGTACAGTCAATCTGTCGTGAAAAATTGCTGTTTTTGGAAAAAATTACACCGCCGATTTTTTTTTCATACATCGTTAGTGGGTCATGAAAGAAGCTTAAATCAAAATTTGTGACCCCCCACTCTTTGCAGGTTTTTGGAAAACTCAAAAAGTTTTTTGAAGGCGTTTTTCTCTGAATCAGTGCACTTTAGAGAAAAAGTTTTTAAACAAAAAATGTAGAGGACATTGCCGTCTACAATTAATGTCATTTAGACAATTCTGTACGACTTGAAATGCAAAAAGTAGGTGGCGCTAAAGTATCAAAAAAAGTGTTTTTTCGCTTTTTCACACAAAAAACATTTTTTTCCGTTATAATTTAAATGGAAAAGTTGTTCCTCTTCAAAATACAAACAACATTTATTCAAAACTTTTTTTTCTTTAAAACCGTTTTCGAGCTAGAGTTTACCGAAGTATGAAAATTGTACTTTTGTACAAAACCTAAGTACGGTGCCGTTTGGTGCGTTGCCCGCAAGTGATATAACATGCTTGTTTCGACTTATTAACAATTAAACTTAGTAATTACTTTTATTTAAAAAAATTACAATAAACAATTGATGATTATAATCAATAATTTGAGTAAAATGTTTGGATAATAGTTCAAATTGTCCTAATGCATTGAAATTAAATGATAAATTAATTTAAAAAAATTAATGATAATAATCATAATATTCATAAATTTTTCTTTCCAGTTACGTTAAGGCGATTCAGGTGTATAAAAAAATGCCCTGTACCAATTCCATTTTGTGTTTGTTTGACAACGATCGTAATCAATGCTTTTTTCTTGTACACAGTTACATTTTTGATCCAATTTATACCTTTTTATGATATGAAGTTTGTAGTAAAAGTTTTATTGCGTGTCACTTTCAGAGAAAAACGCATTCATAAAACTTTATGAGTTTTCCAAAACCTGCAAAGAGTGGGAGGTCACAAATCTGGATTCAAGCTTCTTTCATGACTCCCTAACGATGTATGAAAAAAAATTCATTAATTTTTTCAAATCAAAAATACAGATTGACTGTACTAAAACACGGAAATTTGTCTTTTCTTGCTTGCCACCATGTGTATGGATCAGTGGTGTAGGTAGCTTTTTGCGATGGGGGGATATGACTTAGTATATTTTGATTGATGGGATTTTCACAACTTAATGCATCAGAACGGGGTCTTTTCGCGGTTGTTTCTGCAGATGATTCTGCATTTCTATGGTTTTCACCATCATTTTGCCGAATGATTTTATTGGCAGTAAAAATTTCTTCATTCCGAGACAATAAACAAAATAATTTTAACAGACTTTTACAATTATAAACTAGAGTAAATTAACGTTAACGCTCCAAGGAACGCCTTCGAATTGTTGATCGCCTTCATTCCTCTCCGTTCTTCCTGATGTGGACACTTCCATTTGAAGTGTACAACATTGAACTAGTAGACTGAAAGAACGAAAAGAACGAACGAAAGAGAACAAGGCCATGTGATTCAGCCTTAAGCGTGCACGGCGATTCGATGGGAGGACCGAGAAACATACACGTCGATACAAGTTTTCCCGCCACGCGCTGACCGAATACTTTTGCCTAATATTCGGCTATTCGGCCAGAAAGTACACAGAATATTCGGTATTCGGCGTATGGCCGAATATACTATTCGTTGCAAGCCTAATCCAAATCCAATAAATTATTTGCATGCAAATTAAAAATTAGTCTTAAATCACGCCAAAGAAGTATAACTTCTAATGCGCGTACATAAGTCCACACACCCACTTTTTTTTGATCTTTATTTCCATATTCTTAAGATATGGTATCCTACCGACTGCGCCAGAAATGTAAACAGTAATAATTCAATAATAATTCAAAACTTTGCTATAATGAACTTTATTAAGAAAGAATCTCTTGTATTAACTTTGAACATTTACGATCTTCAGATCGTGACAGTCACTTCGATTTCGATCCTCTGAATGGAACTGATTCTGGCCGGATGATGCAGCAACAATTGTATCGGGAATTGAATTTACTAGAGTGCAGTCGATGACGTAACACGCCTATCGCATGGAATAATCGTTTATGGTGACATGACATGACTTACGAGTATTTGTAAAAAAAAATATGAAAAAAAAACAATTTTTTCCCACCAGGTCGTTAAAGTTCTCTTTTCTGAATTTTTTTAACATCTTCAAAACTTGCTTAAGTACTCCAAGAGTGCAACTGGCGTGAGTTTTTGCTATTTACCAATCAAAAACAGGTATCACTCATTGACATGCTTTGAGTATTTTGAAATTGTGCATACCACACTTTCCTTCTGCCCTTTCCGAGAAAATTTCGTCACTGTTTATTTTAGGCAAGTAAGCGTTTTTTTAAGTTTAAGTGTCGTTAGACAATGGTTTTTTGGGGTCCTTAATTGTGTGGTTCTAAAGCTATGTTTACACTTATATACATGTGTCAGGATTTGTATGAGATTCAAGTCAACTAAACAAATCGCGCAACAGAAGCTCATACAAGTGCGCATACATTGACTGTGTACTCATACAAATGATCATACATTTTGTATATCGGTATTTCGCTCTTGATTTGACATGTCGCGATATTTCAGGGCCAGGAAATAATTCAAAAAGGAAAGTTTATAACCGCTGGTGATATTCAATTACTTAATTTAGTGTCCTTTCTCACTATTATTGGTCCCACTAACTCCAATAACAGCTCAAATTCTTTTCGGTCCATCCTTACATAATTTTTAAAACTTTCGCGCAATCCACGCAATTCACGTATCCACCACGTCCGTTTTCTTTTATTTTGTTTAGTTTTATTTTCTTTATTTTATTTTTATTTACAATGAAAATGCAAATTTACGAATCAAATGTACCTGGTAGTGTAAACGCCTGTGAAAATATATTGGAAATTTACACATATCAATTAATTGGTAAAAATTTAGTCATACAAATCTTGATATAATAATTTTGTACAAATCGCGACACAACTCGCGATACATGTATCTAAGTGTAAACATAGCTTAAGAAGTAAGGTAGGTGCATCTCAAATTTGGAAGAGCGATTCTCCAAAAGTACTTTCTTTTTTGGACATAAAAAACAAGTGGAAGCATATTATCTACCTTATTCAATTTAAAATAGTGAATTGCAATAACGGCTACATAAACTTTTTCAATTAGTTAGTGTGACATTACGTTTTGTTTATTTGTTTTTTTGGGGTCCTTTTACTATTACTCACTTTTTGTGGGGTTTCCATTTTATTTATGGATTCCTAATAGAAATGCTCGAAGCTTTACTCTTGTTCGGATCCCAGGCTGTCAGTTCATCCAAGGAAATGAAAAGGCGAACTGTCTCTGGCACTGTATTCATCCGTCCTATTTCAGAACTCCCCAGGTTGTTACTCTTCACCAAAGATGGCCCTAGATAATCAAACTCAGATAAAATATATAGAACCTGAAATGGTTAACTCCAAGCGGGGTTTTCCTGAGTCGGCTTGTAACGGATTGATATTGCAAACGCATCTGCTGATGAACTGGGTATTCTCGATCGGTTCTCCCTTATTTGAATCTCTGGTCATCACATTTTCAAAAGCAATTAAAAGATCGACTATCTAACCAAACAAGGCTCTGCAACTGCATACTTCGGTCTTGAACCAGCTATTTCGCCACCAACCGTTTTATTGTCTTGGATGATCTGCTGTTCTTCGCCCAAAAGAGACATGGGCGACTGAACTCGGATAAAAAATACCGAACGCTCCAAATCAATCAATAAAAAGAAAAAGATCGATGTATTCTCTAAAATTTACATCAATTTAAAATCAATTTTTCAATTATTATAGAAAAAACACCCTAAATAACTACTTATACCTAAATCCTTTCAGAGAGGAAGACAACGAAACATGTTTGATAATTCAATTTGGCGGGGAAGTCTTGATCTTGCGCCACGTTCTGCAAATATTTCGTACTTCAATCGATATAATTCACCATCACGAACTTCGCCTGTTATTGCAATAACTGGCTTCCAGGTGTGAAAAATTTGCTTTGTGTTTTTATAGCTTCTCTCTGTTGGATTTATCCTTTTAGGGTATATTAGAAGCATGTCAATTCCCATGTTTTTTTAGAAAGGTCACTGATAAAAAAATTGTCTTGATTCCAGCAATTCGATAGTCTTCGTTTAGTTGTCTTGAGTAGAAAAAATTTTCAGTCTTAACATGAGAATGCTGTTTCAGAGTAAGACACTGGAAATTCTTGAGCCAAGCAATCGTATTTCTTCGTTCAATACTTATATTTTTCGACCAAGATATATTTTTCTCGAAATAAGATTGTTTAATTTTTTACTCAAGAAACTAAATTCTTAATTCATCGGACTTTTTTCGGTTACCGGACTTTCAAATTTCTAAAAATGTATCACAACCATTAAGATCGATTTTAGAACTTGAATTTTTTTAATTTAAAATATCATCGGTTTCGTATTTTTTTTTACTTCAAGTCAACTTTTGTAATAACCAACTAATAAAACCAAGACTATGAGTATTGCTTATCCCGAGACAATTTTGTTTTCGTTTTATCCAAAACATGAGTTGCTTGGTTCAAGAAAAAGTGCTTTAAGCCAAGAAATTTTTTTTATCAGGGCACGGCTTCTTTCATTAAATCATAGATTTTTCGTTTGATTTCGCACATAGCTTGCATGCTATACATTAAAATTAATACATTTCAAAATGCTCATATCAGATGCATACATAATTGAAGCAACTAAGTATGATAAAGATTAATTTACTTTTATTTTCTTTGACTGATTGCTAATAGAAAAGTACATTAGTTTTGACTAATTGAAGGAAATTGTTCTATTCAAATGTCTATCACATTTTCTGGCAATTTTCTATAATTTTCAGTATTTCCTGTACTGAACGGCCTTTATTTTCAGCAGCATGACATTTAATGCCACTCAGTGAATGGTGCAATGTCTGCCATATGGTACTTGTCTGTATGTCTGCGTACAATTTATGAAATAACCGATTCAATTATTAGTCGAGTCAATAAAGACATAAAACAGGCGATCTTCGGAAGTCTTCAGAAACAGCTCCGATTTTGATGATTTTTTTTTAAATTTTGTTTTTTTATATTATTTAAAATCAGAAACCTTTTGAAGTGGGGAAATAATTATTTATACCTATTGTTTAAACATTATTTATGATATTTGTACAGGGTGTATTGCATAAAGTTACGCAGCGGACGGCTGTGGATAGGTTTTGGGTAGACGAACAAAAAATCTTATGGGTGGGTGGGACAAAATCGTAACGGTTTAGCCGCTAGGGCGTTTTGAAATTTCTTTTCTAGAGTTTTACATATCACCCTGTTTTTTTGTAACCTTACAACCTATTTTCATGAGTAAGGTATCAGTGTACGCAGAATACTCCCACCTATCTAAAACTGTAAAAGTCAAGGCCCTACCCTATCAACTTCCGGAGCCATGAGTCATCAAAGTCAAAAATTCGGTTTTTCTTAACTAAAATTTCAACTAAAACCACCTTTTTCTCCAAAAAATACCTAGTTAACTAATATCTTTTCTTGCAAAATTGGAAAGCTTGGACAATTTCCTATGAATAGTGTCCAGTGAATTTTTATCCAACTGCTTTTATTTTTGGAGTTATAAGCAATTTTAATGCTAAAATTGGCTCTATTTCGTCTTTTTATACGCTTTATATTAGCTTGACCTGTATGTTGTATGTTGTATGCTGTATGTTGTATGTTGTATGTTTCATGTAAACAAATCTTGCAACTTGATTTTGACTTTCATGTAACGGATCAACTTGAAATTTTGCACATATGTATAGTGCATTCTGACCATTTTATAAAAAAATCAAGATGGCGGTTCCAATATGGCGGCCGAATTTTGCAATTGTGCTCCCCGCCCCGAGGCAGTAGATCGAACGCTTAGAAGACAGCAGGCTGGATTCAGAAAAGGCCGCTCCTGCATAGACCACATTAACACATTGAGAATCATAGTGGAGCAGTCTACTGAATTCCGATCCCCCCTTTACCTTGCTTTCGTAGACTATGAGAAAGCGTTCGACTCGGTTAATAGGAGCTTTATATGGCGAGCTCTACGGCAACGTGGACTGGCGAATAAAATAATAGAATTGATAAAAGCTCTATACAACAATTCCAAATGCAGAGTTCTTCACAATGGAAAACTATCCGACAGCTTTGAAGTGAAATCAGGAGTACGGCAAGGATGCCTACTTTTGCCATTACTATTTCTTATAGTAATAAACGACATCCTTGTCAGCGCTCTAGATACTAGAACAGGTGGCATACAATGGGGATTGTTAGACCGCCTTAAGGACCTCGACTACGCGGATGATATCTGTTTACTGGCCCACAGACAGCAGGACCTCAAAAACATAGTAAACAATTTGGCAACAGAAAGTAGCTCGGCAGGCTTAAGGTTAAATCCGACTAAAACAAAAAAAATGCGGATTAATACAAACACCCTCGAACGAACAGCGCTAAAAAACCGCGACGTGGAACTGGTAGATAAATTCTGTTACTTCGGTAGTATTATTACCGAAAACGGAGGTACAGAAGAAGACGTCAGTTCCAGAATAAATAAAGCAAGCATGCCTGTTTCACATATGGAGATCGACGGAGATCTCAATTAACACCAAATTGCTGTTCAACTCCAACGTTAAGGCAGTTCTTTTGTACGGTTGCGAAACATGGAAAGTCACCCAATTCATCACAGGGCGCCTACAAGTTTCATCAACAGATGCCTACGTCGTATCCTAAAAATCCGCTGGCAAGATAGAATTTCAAATGAAGAACTATGGCGCCGTGCCGGCCAAGAAAGGATAGACGACCAAATCAGGCGAAGGAAATGGAATTGGATTGGCCACACCTTGCGACGCGAAAACGAGAATCTTGCCAAACAGGCTCTCGACTGGAATCCGCAAGGAACCCGTTGAGTCGGAAGACCTAGAACAACGTGGAGGAGAACCCTATTAGCAGAGGCCGCAACAAGCGGGAGATCCTGGTCAGAGCTGAGAGCTGACGCCAAAACAGAGTCCGCTGGAGGGCAACTGTTTCCGCCCTATGTCCCATGAGGGATTAAAGGAGCAATTAGTTAGTTAGTAGTTAGCTCCCCGACCCCCGACATGGGTATCAAATGAAAGGGTATGACAAGTAGAATACAATTAGATATGCTGCGTCATTCAAAATTCAAAATGGCGGCCAACACAAAATGGCCGACTATCCTTTTCTTTACTTACAACCCACTCGACATGGGTATGAAATGAAAGCAAATGACAAGCAGAATTCTTTTAGCTCTGTGGCGTCATTCAAAATTCAAAATGGCGGAGAACACAATATGGCGGACCACCTTTTTATACGCTTTATATTAGCTTCACCTGTATGTTGTATCTAGTATGTAAACAAATTTTGCAACTTGATTTTGTTGACCCACTTCCATATAACAGATCAACTTCAAATTTTGCACATATAGATAGTTCGCGTGCCAATATAATCTGACAATTTTGTAAGAAAATTAAGATGGCGGTGCCAAGATGGCGCGTGAATTTTGCAATTGGGTTCTCCAACATGGGTATCAAATGAAAGGGTATGACAAGTGCAATACAATTAGCTATGTGGCGTCATTCAAAATAGCGGCCAACACAAAATGGCGGATTACCGTTTTTCTTTACAACCCACTCGATATGGGTACCAAATGAAAGGGTATGACAAGTAAAATACTATTAGCTATGTGGTGTCATTGTAAATGGGTCATTCCATGGTGACGGGTGGGACATTTTAACACCTTTTTTGATATACATTCAGTCATTTTAAAGTGCAAACAAAGCACCTAATACATACTGTATTTATGATAGCATTCTTAGATATATTTTTTAAGATATGATAAAAGAAAACAGCATAAATATATATTCTAACATTGTTAAATTCGTGGAATTACATATGTGACGGATGGGACACGGAAAACCCTTCTTTCTTTAGATACTTGCACTTGAAGTTGAAATACAGATCAAATAGTTCATATGAAGCCCTAATTTTATTGTAGTATGCTATTTGAGTTATGTCGCTAATTGTTTTCTAAAAAGAGGCAAATGAAAAAACAATACGAACTTTTTTTATGAAGTTTAAAATGTTGTGACGGGTGGGACAGGGATCCGTGACGGGTGGGACGAGTAAAAAACTATACACACAAAACACATTAATTTAGGCATATTTTATTAACTATTTAGTTATTTTTTGGGCTTGGTGTAGAGAATTCATGTTCTACATCTCTTTCGCTTTATAGCTCAGCTGCTGGTTTTAAATCAACGTCACTTTCGCTAGAAGTATATAAGTGATTATTTGAGCTTGCATTCTTCACCTAATCGCACTTTTTTTTAATTGAATGGAAAAATCAATATTCAACTGGGAAAATACAAAATGTAATAATTTTGTTTTTTACTACACGCATATTTCCGAATACTATCGAGCTTTAACAATACTTAAAGCCTAAAATTTATGTGATTTCCGCCACTTTTTTTTCATTAGCTTGGTGTCATTTTCCATGGAATGACCCAAATTCAAAATGGCGGCCAACACAAAATGGCGGATTACCTTTTTCTGTACAACCCACTCGGTATGGGTATCAAATGAAAGGGTGTGACAATTAGAATACTATGAATTGTGTGGCGTCATTCCAAATTCAAAATTTCGGCCAACACAAAATGTTGGTTTATCTTTTTCTTTACAGCGCCCTCGGTATGAGTATTAAATGAAACTGTATGACGAGTATAGTACAGTAAGCTGTGTGACGTCATTTTAAATTTAATATGGCAGTCGTTACAAAATGGCGGAAGACATATAATAGACTAAAAAGTAGAAAATAAAAAATATATTTTAAAATAACTAAAAAATACGCTTTTATTTTAAAATGAACCAAAAAGTAAAAAAATAATTTTGAATGTAAAGTTTTTATTGCTCTAGCCAGTATATGGAAACTACCTTCCTTTCGAAATGTAAAAAAGCCTGCTACTCTTTACCTATGTTCTTAGCGCCCACGCTTTTTTACATTTCGAAAGGTAGGTAGTTTCCATATACTGGCTAGAGCAATAAAAACTTTACATTCAAAATTATTTTTTACTTTTTGGTTCATTTTAAAATAAAAGCGTGTTTTTTAGTTTTTTTTAAACTAATTTTTTTAGTACTTTTTCACCTATGCTTGGCAATTTTAACATCGAAATTGCTTATAACTCCAAAAATAAAAGCCGTAGGATAAAAATTCTCTGGACATTATTCATATGAAATTGTCTAAGCTTTCCAATTTTGCAAAAAAAGATATTAGTTAACTAGGTATTTTTTAGAGAAAAAGGTGGTTTTAGTTGAAATTTTAGTTAAGAAAAGCCGAATTTTTGACTTTGATGACTCATGGCTCTGGAAGTTGATAGGGTAAGGCCTTGACTTTTACAGTTTTAGATAGGTGGGAGTATTCTGCGTACACTGATACCTTACTCATGAAAATAGGTTGTACGGTTACAAAAAAACAGGGTGATATGTAAAACTCTAGAAAAGAAACTTCAAAACGCCCTAGCGGCAAAACCGTTACGATTTTGCCCCACCCACCCATAAGATTTTTTGTTCGTCTACCCAAAACCTATCCACAGCCGTCCGCTGTGTAACTTTATGCAATACACCCTGTACAAATATCATAAATAATGTTTAAACAATATAAATTATTTCCCCACTTCAAAAGGTTTCTGATTTTAAATAATATAAAAAAACAAAAATTTAAAAAAAAATCACAAAATCGGAGCTGTTTCTGAGGACTTCCGAGAAAATGTCTTCATTGACTCCACTATATACAACGAAAACAATTTAAAAATAGTTAGACTGACATTTTCCAGTGACTTGATTACAATTTAAAACTTTATTGCAAACTCTATTGCATTTGTGCTTAAGTTAATTTAAAAACTTTGTAATAATATCCTGTATTAAAAATCCAGGTAAAAAGTCCCACTAAAAAGGCTCATATTATTCAAGGAAGAGCAAAGATATACAAACAATAAAAATTTTAAAGCTTACCTAGATAAAAATTTACAATCAAAACTAATGTTATTTTGATGGAACCAAGATAGAGATTATATTTATTACAATGAACGTATGTACGTACGATTCCAAAAGTAAATAGAGTTTAGAGTCATTGATACTGGATGGATTCCCCAGTACACGGTATTTGACTAAGGGATTATAATACCTTAAAATTTTTTAACTATACAATTCTTTAAACTTATAAGTTAAACCTGAAAAATAACTTTGGCCAAATGGCTTCTATCTATCACAGAATAATAATGAAAATGCCAGTCATTTTAATTTCATCCAATGGATGGACAATAGGGATCAGTCAGTATCACTGCGCATTGTAATGACTCTCTCAAGAATCACTGCTTTCAGTGAAACCACTTCTCTTTGTGCTGTGAGGGCTTTGCTTTTCTAGATCCTTCTTGGTTTCCTTGATGGTATTCAGCTTCCAATGACCAATATATTCAAAGACGACTATTCTCTTACTGACAGAGCAAGAAGGTTATCTAAATTTCGGTCTTCTTCAAACTGTATACCAAAAGTCAAAAACATTAGCACTCCGTTTAACGAATCTTCTTGCTAACAAAACGAAATATTCTGTGTTAGAACATACATAGATACGCTTCAATTTGCACAATTGCATTTTAATTTTCTGGATAGTTTATTAAAGATAACACTCTGTATAAAAGCTTTTTCAATTTTGTATCTTTCACATAACAGTTTTTGGCCCTGTTTTCTTGTTAGTTTTACACCAATTAATTAGGAAAAAATTCAATTTATATATAGTATGAGAGATATATTACATTAATCAAAATTCCAACGAATATTATTCCTTCATATTTATTATATAAAACAAATTTTTTAACTATTTATTTTTTCTTTTCTCTAGGAACTAGTGGACTCAAAAAAAAGGATTAGAAAAATACGATATATTTTGATAGTTTTTTCTACACTAATAGTTGCTGGATTAATTGCTGTAGCAGTTGTATTACTTTTAAGAAGCAGTGAAACAGTATCAACAAATACGCGAGGCATAGAACTAGAGGACGTTATAACAGGGAAACTATCTGCCAAGAAATTCAATGGTAGCTGGGTCTCAGATAAAACTATTATATATAGACATGGTGTAAGTAGAATATACCTGAGTAAAAATAAAATCTTAAAGTAACTTTCATTTTATTAAGGATCTGCTTTGGGAGTATGACGTCAAGATAAAACAAAGAATTGTTTTGGTAAATTCAGATGATGAGGTAAATGAAAAATCTCATGAAAGCAATTATTCATTTAAAAATATTTTAGAGGATCACCCAGTCGTTTATTTATGAGAAGTCACCTGATAATAAGTACCTGCTTATAGCTCACGCACATATTAAAGTACATTAAAGCACAATTTATAGGACTAACTAGTTTAATTTGTTTTCTTAGATATTTAGGTATAGCTTTTCTGCATTTTATGATATCGTTAATCTTCAAACAGGACAAATATATCCAGTAAACATCAGTAATATACAGGTAATAAGATTATCCATGCATATGTATTTTGACATAATAATTTGTTTTTATTTAATTAAAAAAAGCTTATTTATCCGGCTCCTTTAATCCCTCGTGGGACATAGGGCGGAAACAGTTGCCCTCCAGCGGACTCTGTTTTACGCGACAGCTCTCAGCTCTGACCAGGATCTCCCAGTTGTTGCGGCCTCTGCTAATAGGGTTCTCCTCCACGTTGTTCTAAGTCTTCCGACTCGACAGTATCCTTGCGGATTCCAATCAAGGGTCTGTTTGGCTAGATTATCGTTTTCGCGTCGCAAGGTGTGGCCAATCCAATTCCATTTCCTTCGTCTGATTTTCTCGTCTATCCTTTCTTGGCCGGCACGGCGCCATAGCTCTTCATTTGAAATTCTATCTTGCCAACGGATTTTTAGGATACGACGTAGGCATCTGTTGATAAAAACTTGTAGGCGCCCTGTGATGAATTGGGTGACTTTCCATGTTTCGCAACCGTACAAAAGAACTGCCTTAACGTTGGAGTTGAACAGCCGCAATTTGGTGTTGATTGAGATATCCTTCGATCTCCATATGTGAAACAGGCATGCATATGCGCTACGTGCTTTATTTATTCTGGAACTGACGTACGAATAATACTACCGAGGTAGCAGAATTTATCTACCAGTTCCACGTCACGGTTATTCAGCGCTGTGCATTCAATGGTGTTTGCATTTATCCGCATTTCTTTGGTTTTAGTCGGATTTAACCTTAAGCCTGCCGAACTACTTTCTGCTGCCAAATTGTTTAACATGTTTTTAAGGTCCTAGTGTCTGTGGGCCAGCAAACAGATATCATCCGCGTAGTCTAGGTCCTTAAGGCGGTCTAACAATCCTCATTGTATGCCACCTGTTCTAGTATCTAGAGCGCTGACAAGGATGTCGTTTCTTACTATAAGAAAGAGTAATGGCGAAAGTAGGCAACCTTGTCGTACTCCTGAGCTCACTTCAAAGCTGTCGGATAGTTTTCCATTGTGAAGAACTCTGCATTTGGAATTGTTGTATAGAGCTTTTATCAATTCTATTATTTTTTCTGGCAGTCCTCGTTGCCGTAGAGCTCGCCAAATAAAGCTCCTATTAACCGAGTCGAACGCTTTCTCATAGTCTACGAAAGCAAGGTAAAGGGGGATCGGAATTCAGTAGACTGCTCCACTATGATTCTCAAGTTTTAATATGGTCTATGCAGAAGACTTTTTTGAATCCAGCCTGCTGTCTTCTAAGCGTTCGATCTACTGCCTCTCCTATCCTTGATAATAATATGTGGGACAAGATTTTTCCCACAGTTGATAATAGACATCTGCCTCTCCAGTTGTCACATATTGTTAGGTCCCCCTTTTTGGGTATTTTGACTATGATACCTTCCGTCCAATCCTCCGGAAAGGTACAGGTGTTCCATGATATATCCAGGATTGGCTGTAGCGCAACTGCTATGAGGCTTGAGCCGGCTTTCAACAATTCGGCGGGATGCCATCTTTTCCAGCTGCTTTACCATTGGCCATTGCATGAATTGCGGTTACTATTTCTGTTTTGGATGGTGCACCAGTGGTGATTCTTATTGGCTGTGCATTGTTCCTACTTTCTTGAGGTTCCTGTACAAATGAACCATTCAGGGCGGCGAAGAAATGATCTCTCCGTCTTTGGGGCTGCTCCTCGTCGCTGCACAGCAGTCTTCCATCCGCACTCTTTACGGCATGCCTTTTAGTAGAGTACTTTCCCGAGGGCTGTTTAGTGATTTGGTACAGTACCTTACTGTTGCTTGTGTTTGCCGCGTTTTCCGCATTCTCTGCGAGCTCGTTTAGCTGCTGCCTTTTATCACACCGGACGCTTCTCTTTAACTCCCGGTGTAATTGGGAGAATTCCCGCTCAAGCTGGTGGCGTCTTTGCGGGTCGCTTGTAGAGTTCACATTAGTTTTAGGCCCCTCCTGCATTCTATTTATTGCCAGATTGTGTCCGAGATCCAGTGTTGCTGGTTTCTTTGGACATAACCGATGCTTGTTACCGCTGCTGTTATTATAGCACCTTTGTTGTACTCCACAGCTCTTCAATATTATTTTCATCAGACACGGTTTGCTGGTTTAAAGTTTGTTGTAGTTTCCCAGCTCGCCTTTTAATGCTGTCACGTAGAAGGTCTATGTTAAACCGTCTACGGTTTATGGTATAGCGTTGGTCGTTTCTAATTACGGCGATTTTTAGGCGGATAGTTGCTACTACCAAATGGTGGTCACTTCAGTGTCTGCTCCCCTAAAGCTCCTAACATCCTCCAAAATAGTTCTCCATCTGCGACTGACGCCCACGTGATTTATCTGGTTTCTCGTTCTACCATCGGGCGTTACCCAGGTCTCCTTCTGTATCTTTTTATGACAAAACTAAGTTCCACCTATCATGAATTGGTGGGCATGGGCGTAGCAAGGGGAGGGGCCAGGTGGGCCAAGCCCACCCCAGAATCCTTATGGCGCACCCCAGAATAAAAGTGAATCACTTATTAAAAACCCGTGATGTTACATAAGGCTCAAAACAATTTATTATCGCTTTCTAAACTTTTGCTTTACTTGACGAAAATTACTCAACCCGTGGTTGCGCCCGACTTTCGAATGAGTGTATTCCTACAGTTTTGAAGACTTGCACCCGCTTTATCTTTTTTTTCTAGCATGCATTTGACCTAGATAAAATACATAAGGGTAGCCTTTGTTGTCTAGTAACCAATTGCGCATTACATAAATTGCGCCTTATTTTTCTAAGCTTCCTCCCTGTAAACCCTGAGTCACTCGCATGCACTTGTTCACCTACGCATTGTTTCAAGTTATTTACAACAGCTAAAAGGATCATCTTCTATTTACTTTCTACCAATACTACCCTTGGGTCATAAAACCCACTAACTACGCATTAGTTTAAGATATATATCTAATTTCTACAACTACATCATCTAATATACACTGTAACCGCTCGCAGCCACGGGAAGACCTTGTCTTAGTTTTAACTTGGTATTACCAGACCGGGCTTTCGTCTGATGTTCGATTCTACTTGCTATAAATTTTACAAAAAATAGTATGGTACACGGATGGCTCCAAAACAGAGACAGGTATGGGCGCCGGAATCTGGAACAAAAGCCCCAGATTCAGCAGAGCGATAAGCTTAGGCACCCTAGCAATTGTCTTCCAAGCAGAGGTGTACGCTATACTGGCATGCACTCGTGAGAACTTAAGAAGGGCCTACCAAAACAAACGGATTTTTATCTTCTCTGATAGCCAAGCAGCAGTTAGGGCGATAAGGTCCAGTAGGACCAAGTCTAAATTAGTTTGGAGCTACTAACGTGCTATTAGTGAGCTGGGCGTTCTCAAACAAGTTACCCTTGTTTGGGTCCGGGTCATCGGGGCTTCAAAGGCAATGAAAGAGCGGATGCCCTAGCTAAACAGGGCTCTGACATTGCATTCATCGGTCCACACCGGCTATCGGAGCACCTACCAGCTTACTGCAAAGGGCCCTAGCCGATCAGACTTTGATGAAACAAACTGAACGCTGGAGGTCCACGCCTGGACTGGTCAACTCTAAGCGGTTCCTTCGTGGGCCGCCTCCTAACACGGCCAAGGATTTGTTGGGGCGCAGTAGAAATGTAGTTAGAACACTTGTTGGCTTGATTACCGTGCACCGCGTAGAGGGTTGTAGTACAATAGGCCAAATGAATGGCCGCAATACCTTTGGACCCAGTACCTCACAGAAGAAAAAATAATTTTGATGCGGCCATACATACGTAGCATGTATACCATACATAAATTATATGGGCCTATCATTTTCAGTATGATACCGTGTAGTTCATGACAGGCCCGATAGATGAGAAAAGTAAAAAAACAAAAAATCGTTCTATGAAATGAATTAGACGATCAAAACTAATTGAGCGACTGGATGTGTTAGTGAGAAATATTTGAGTGCTGAACAAAATTAACCAAAATAGTTATAAAATATTTTATTATCTGTTTCCTGGAAAATTGGGTCACTTAATGAGAAAAGCAATAACATCACGACAGGCCCCTTTTAGAATAGCGTGCGACTAAATTGCGAGATTTAAGGCCGTATCAGAACCTAAAAATATGCAACGTGCAGCAGCAGCACTAGAGCGACATGGTGCAGTCAGTATCAGATCCTAGTTGTTTCCGCTGTGCAGCGCACTTTTTATTTGACAGCTAAACCTCAAATTAAAAATGTAAAAATCGCACTAGTTCTATCAATTATTCCTCCATGTCCTTTTAAATAATTAAAAAAAAATCGCGCGTCTCCTTATTTAAAATCACTTGCCGCGATACGAAGTATGCAGCAAAATTAGGATTTGAGATGAAAATGCAGCAGGCTGGTCTGGTGCTGCTTTGCTTGTCACTTTACCAGCCTCAGCCAATAGAAACACTTGTGATTACAGCGCTGCATAGGTTCTGATAAGGCCTTTAGGGTCTGATTCGATGCTAGCAGAGCGGAGATAATACAAGGTTTTGAATAGAGCTGCTTATATTGGAGCAACGCGGTGACTCACGCTTTGGTCGCGACCAACGACAAGAGCTGCGATAAACTATGGGTTACTTTTCTCCGCTGGTATCGTTAGTATCAAGATGGATGTTGATTCCTCAGTTATATTGTCAACGTTCTGTTTGCGCTTCTGTCATAAACTGGTAAGACCGCTTCATTCGCGCTACTCACAGCTTTTGTCACTGCCTTTGTCACAGCTTTTGTCACAGCTCTGTTACCATCTGTCGCAACTCCGACATAATCAGATCCTTAGTTGATTTTCCTCAAAATTTGTGTTAACACACGATGTATGGTTTTTGTGGTAAGATCAGGCAGCATACTGGTCCATCGAGGCCAATTTTATATTTTCCGTGAAAAAAAATCGGCGACAGGTTGAGATGCTTTTCTTCAAAATATTATGAAGAATGTCCTTGGATTGAGTATAAGGTCAATGAAGACAAAGTTTACTGTTTTGTTTGCAGAAACTTACGTGCTCAAAACGAAAAGTGTATTACAAGCGGCTATGATAATTGGAAAAAAATAGGAGAAGCATTACAAAAGCATCGAAAATCCTTGATACATAAGCAGTCCATGGAAATGCACGTTTCGTTCAAACACTCGATGGTTTCAGGAATCGTACAGAAATAGTTGAAAAAAGAAAATATTTGATCAAACTTATCATCTGTGTCTGTGGTCAGTCGGTAACGGTGGTTTAAAATCTGGCCCACCCCAGCAAAAATTCATTGCTACGCCCATGTTGGTGGGAGCTACAGAAGTCAACGAAAAGTTCACCATTGTTATTAGTAACTTGGCTTAGGCCTTGATTTCCAATTGTGTGTTCAAGGCCGATGTTGCTGGGGCCGACCTATGCGTTTAAGTCACCCATCAAAACAATGATGTCTCCCCTTGGAATAGATCGAAAAACCTCATTCAGTCGCATATAGAACTCGTCTTTGATGTCATCGTCTGCGTCTTCAGTTGGAGCGTAGCTTTAGGCAACCGTAGTTCTTCTTAGTCTGGTACGCAGGCGCAAGGTAATAATGGTCTCAGAAACTAGTGACCAGCTAATGAGGCTGGTCCTGGCTTCTTTCGTGAGTATTACGAAAACGCCACTACTACGGCTTTCTGTTTCGTTTCTGCCAGAATATAAGAAGGACTCACCTTTGGGCAGATGGGAGCGGGTAGCTAACCCTCAGCCCCATCGACTTAAAATTCTGTTTTGTGGCGCAGAGAATTCTAAACATGATTTTCACAACCGGCAGTTCGAAAAAAGGGTGGTTTTTGAGAAATATGTGAATTTTAGAGTTTCTCGCCTCTTTCTCTATTTTGAGGAGAAACTATGCATTTTGGTGAAAATATCAAGAAAACACAGTTGTAGAGAATAAAATTACCTACAAATTTTTTTTACTATTTTCTCGAATTCCGCATAGTTTCGCTGCTAGAGACAGTTTTGCGCCTTTTTTAGATTTCGTGCCAAAATTATGCTTTGAAATCCAAGTAAGTAAGCATCCCTTAAATCTATCTTTGAATATTTCTCGCCATGTACCAGCTAATTCGGATCTCACCATTTTTCTTGGGGAGATTAACCGTTGCCCATTCGACGGATACTTGATTGGGGTCAACTTCAACAAAGATTTCCTTTTCAATCAGACGTGACAGTTCAGCTTCTATGTTTTTACTGATACCAAACTGAATTGGTCGTGCAGGGATGCGTTCTCCTTTATAAACAAATTTACCTCGAAATCCTTTACGTAGCCCGTTTCGTTCCGTAATAATATTGCATGTTTAGCAAGAATTTCGCCTAATTTCTTCTTTTATGACTCAACGCGTCAGTCTGAGGTGCATGATTGTTCTTGCTTCAAGTCTCAGTATCAATGTTGAATGTAGCTTCATCGTGACTGTTGATTGGTACAAGTTGTTTCTTGTGTGTAGTTAGTGTGTACACCTGGGTAGGGAAGTTCATATTAAATTATGTGCACCATGGAAGACCAAATAATGAAGGATTTCTCCCTTTAACAACCATCACAGATTGTTTCTCTTCCAAGCGTTACAGTCACTTGTGCAATCCCTGTTCACAACTTAACCCAGAAATATTGTTCTTGCTTTCTGGCAACACAAATTTTTTGAATTAATTTTTATTCTGTACCTTTCCCGTTAGCATTACCGTACAATTTCTCAATTTTGTCATATAACTTCACTTTGCAACCGAGAGTCAATAAGTCAACATCAATTTTGTCATAAACCGTTCTTAATTTTCAAAGTGCTGAAAAACATCAATTTGTAAACAAACTGTTTTTTACCTTCAAAGTGCTGAAGATAGTGATTTGTGAACAAAAGTGAAAAAATAAAATATTTTCTACAACGAGTTTGTTGTTATCTTAAAAGTGTAGTTCTTTTACTTTTCAAAGTGCGGAACGTATTTTTCCACCCCTTTATCTTATTGTTCAAAGAGTTGAACATTTTTTGGTCCTTCGAGCCGGATGCGGCATGGATATATATCATCTACATCACGATAAGTACCTCTTTCCTTTGTTTGATTAAATTTAAGTCCCGGTTATCACAAAACCATCACCTTTTCAACGTGCATATCTTGGCATAATTTTAGTGTGGACTATAAATTCTTAGAATTTTTCGTTTGATGAAACTTGTTGTGCGGATTTCGTGTGGACTATAAATTTTTCATAGAACTTTTGTTTGATGAAACTTGTGCGGAATTTCTTTGGACATTACAATATTAACTAAGTCGCGGTGTCCACACACCGTTATATATTTTTGTCGCGCGTTATCATTAGCTACAAATTTACGCTTGGACATTAAAATTGTATAGAACTTTTGTTTGATCGAAATTGCTGTGCTGAATTTCTTGTGGGCAATAAAATCTTGTAGGACCTTTGTTTGAGAGAAATTGTTATGAAAAATTTCGAAATCTTAACTAAGGCTTAGTTTCCGCAAAACCGGTATATTTTTTGGAGTGCGTTATTTTGGTTATATATTTCTGCTTGAACATTGAAATGTTATAGAACTTTGTTTGATGGTTTTTTTTGAAGAATTTTTGGACATTACAAGCTTAACTAAGTACCGGTTTCCGCAAAACCGTTACAAATTTGGCCGTGCGTTAATTTTTGGTTATAAATTTTTGCTTGAACATTTGGACAGTTTTATAAAAACTTTGTTTGATGAAAATTTTGTGCGGAATCCCTTTTGAACAATAAAATTTTTTTTGAAACGTTGTTTGATAGTTTGTTTGAGGAATTTATTTGGACATTACAATTATTTACTGAAGTCTTGATTCTTTTATTTAAATTTCCTGTGGACATTTAATGCGTTTATGCAACACTTTGTTGAACGTCGCATGTTTGTTGTATAGAAGTTTAAGGTTCGGTCCATCGTCATTTCAACGCCAGGACATTTTGCTAATCATAAATTTTAATAAATTCTAAACAACATACATAATGAGTCACAAGGCTGCATTGGTGCAAAAAAGAGGGAGAGCTATGGGTACGCTTACACGAATTAAGGCTTTTGCAGAATGCATTAACAACACAACCGATGAGGAAGACATTAAGGTCAGACTGACTAAATTGGCTTGGCTAGAGTTTCTAACTATTGAAGATGAGCTCCTGCTACTTGAAGGTCAGGTGTCTGAAATGGAAGAGTATGAGAAAAGAAATTTTGAGACTAAGGCCATGCTGAATCGAGCACTGCGAGCATTTGTGCAGGAAACAAGGCAATCAAGTACAACAACAGAACGACAACCCAGGAGCTCTACTATGAATTCAGTAGCACTAGACAGAAGTCAACTTCATTTAACAAACATCCGATTACCAAAGATAAACATACCGCTCTTTGCTACAAAGAGTGGCCATCCTTCAAAGATCTTTATCTATCAACCATCCATGAAAATGAGGGTTTAACCGGATCTCAAAAATTTCAGCACTTAAAGGGGCTCTTAACAGGAAGCGCAGCGTCAGTCGTTCGTCATCTAAACGTCACCGATGCAAATTATTTAGAGGCTTGGGACAGACTTCTGCAACGCTTTGACCGAAGTTTTCACATTGCAACTTCGTACATTAAAACCTTTCTTGATCAACCAACACTAAAGAACCCATCTTCAAGGGGCTTGCGCAACTTAACTGACACTTTCGATGAAGTCGTTCGAGGTTTAAAGGGTCTAGGAGCAGAGGCCGAAAGACGGGACGTTTGGCTAACCCTACATCGCGATGTCAAAGCTCGATCATGAAACAAGAGAAAATTGGTCGCATGAGATTGCATCTAAGGACTTCCCATCGTTTAATGACTTCCTTCTGTTCCTTAATAAGAGGTGCAACGCACTCGAAGCGTGCAATGTTTCATCAAAACGGCCCATCCAATCTGTGAAATCAATGCACTTGGCAACGACTTCTCTGTCCAACATTTGTCTAAAATGTAATCAAGATCACCCAACTTTCCGATGCGAGATCTTCAAAAGCCAATCGCCAATGAAACGCAAGGAATTTGTTATCCTCAAATCACTTTGTTACAAGTGTCTGGGAGCAAACCACTCTGTCCGTTCATGCAGATCCAAAATGAAGTGCAACAAATGCGCAAAACTTCATCATCCACTGTTGCATGACAGCACAGATCAACAAAATCCAATCGACTCACATTCTACACCTTCATCCTCCAGTAAAAATGATACCAAATCGGCAATCAACCTTGCTTCAATCAACTCGCCTACAATCAACACTACTCCACTCAACAACGCATCAATCAACACTCTTTCCACTGAAGCTCCAAGCTTGTCCTTACTACCAACAGCTCTCGTGAAGGTGAAGAACAATCAAGGGCAATTCGTGCAATGTTGCGTGCTGTTAGATTCAGGGTCACAAATTTCGCTTATTTCTGAATCCTGTGCACAACGTTTAAATCTTCACCGAGAAAATGCACGTTTAGGCATCACTGGAGCCTTATTAGCAGAATTAGGAGCAACTCGGGTAAAAATTCCATTACAATTGAGTGCCAGGTGGAATCAAAATATTATCCTAAAGCTACAAGCATACGTTTTAACCAAATTAACGTCAGTCATACCACCCACGAGTGTACAACCATCTCCACATGGATTTCCTAAAGGTCTACAGTTGGCTGATCCTACATTCCAAAGGCCCTCCGAAGTGGAGATAATAATCGGCGCTGATCATGTCTTCGATGTGCTCAAGGGAGGAAAGCTGTATGACGACACCGGTCGCTTATTCGGGCAAGACACTATCTTTGGATGGGTGGCAGTGGGAAACTGGTTGTTGCCATCTCCTTCGCTTCAATCATTTCATTTGCAAACGTGCGAGGACCTAGATAAAACTCTAAGAAGGTTTTGGGAAGTAGAAGAAGTTACTTCAAATAACAAGAGTCTCACCCAGGAAGAAGAAAAATGTCAAACACATTTTAACCAGCATTTGAGAATAGTAGGAGAGCGGTACATGGTCGCACTGCCAATGAAAACAGAAGTTAATGACTTGGGTGAATCGCTTCCAATGGCTATTAAAAGACTGCAGAGCATGGAAAGAAAATTTCAACGCGATCCCAACCTGAAACTCCAATACACACAATTAATGTAGGAATATGAGAAACTTGGCCATATGGAGCTCGTTCCATCCGATCAATTGAACAAAGACTGTCGCTCCTTATTTTATCTTCCGCATCATGCTGTTTTCAAGGCTTCTCCAAACCCAAAAATTAGGGTTGTATTTGACGGATCCTACAAGTCGTCTACTGGTATCTCCCTAAACAACAAATTGATGGTAGGTCCCACCATCCAAAATGACTTGACAACAATTCTGCTGAAATTTCGCCAACACAGGGTAGCATTCTGCGCAGATGTTGAGAAGATGTACCGGCAGGTCCTCATATCACCAGCCGACAGAGACTATCATAGTATTGTGTGGCGAGAACACCCCACCCTACCGTTGAAACATTATAGGCTGACTACTGTAACCTATGGTACAGCATCTGCCCCCTTCTTAGTAACAAGAGCGTTGCATGAAATTGCCAATGAATTTGAAACATTATATACACAGGCCTCAAGCATCATAAGAACAAGTTTCTACGTAGATGATCTACTAACCGTTGCAGATACTTTAACTGAAGCTCTACTCCTCAATGAAAACATAAAAAAGATGCTAGCATCAAGAGGATTCAACCTAACCAAGTGGCTGTCAAACTCACCCGAATTCATAAAAGATAACACAACAAATAATTTACTGGAAAACGTCATGACCATTGAAGAAAATGCGGCGATGGCCAAGATTCTAGGAATACAATGGAACTCATTGTTAGATGTTTTTACGTTCAAGGTATCTTGATCCGATCGTCCAGATCAGTGCCGGCAGATAATGTGGGTACGGTGGGTAGCAGTACCCACCCGAAAAAATCCGGGTGGGTAAAATACCCACCCGGAATTTGAGCAACGAGCGCGTGACATAATATTTTTATATTAAAATTGTACACAGTTACTGAATAGCTCATTATACTCAATTTATATAAAATCCAGTATTCCTAGAAGATATGCAAATAATGGCCATGATTCTTATTAAAAAAATTTTGTATACACTATTGTGTATTTTTGTGCTCCGATTACTTTAACGCTTATTTTCATAAACGCTAAAGTTAAAAGTACCCATTTAAGGCAGGTTTACATCCCAAGAATAAAGTGGAAGAGCAAATCTGAGCTCCTTTATCGCAAAGATGGTTCTATCTCTGTTTCACCAACGTGGCAACAGAAACGGCAACCTGAAAGTAGGGTTCTACTCTACTTAACAAATGCGTAGACCGAAAAAAGCCTTTTAATTTCGTTAAATTTCAATATTCTAATGCATATAAATATGCCATTTTCCCTAGCTTTTGCATATATTTACCTTGTTTTCGACAGTTTGAAAATGCGTTAATTTTTTTAACTCAAAAACGAAGTGAGAAAATGTTTGAAACTAATAAAATTGTCTTTTTTACTACACATTAATTTAATATAACTATCTAAGAGGCTTTGCAGCTTATTAAATTGTTTCCTCTGCGACCGTGTTAAACAATTTACGTTTGACAGTTGTAAAAAGTTTCGAGCTTTCGACGAAACTTTGCGCTGGCGATTGTACAGGGCCACTTTGTTCTTCCACTTTATTCTTGGGATGTACACTCGCCTTAATAAATGAAAACTTGCGGCGGTGTTGAAAGATTTTTATTTTCAAGCGCGAGTGTTGTTTTCCAAGCGGTCGCCCATCTATCTGAGTATGAATCACGTCAAATGCTGCTTACCTCCGCGATCGAAAATAACCGGTATAAGTATGCTAAAGACAGCCTTCAATCCCATCAACATAATTGTCTGAAATATGAACAGCAAAAACTAAAGCTTTATGAGTAAAATTGAGCTTTTAAAAAGCTTTCCGAATACGTAAGGCGTAAGGGATTGTCCCATTTCATTTGTAATGAGGTTTGCCTTATAGGGCCCTTATGAGAAACTGATAGGGCATACCTCACTTCAGTATCGCAGATTTTTTCTTTCTGCGTGAGTAATCTAAGGGGAAAACCCTCTTTCTTCATGCTCCTTATTTGCTACATGGGATCTAATACGGAACCAACCGGGAAATCCCTCTTTCGGCATGCCCCTCATTTGCCACATGAGGCCCACACGCTGCCTGAGGCATGCCCCTTTAAATGCTAGCCGGATATAAGTTTTTTCGTGCTACACATTTTCCCCGCAAATCCCAATAAATTAGAAATAAAATAAAAAAATATACGCGTGCGTGTCGGGAACTTCTACAAAAGTGAAAGAAAATCCGACATTTTTCAATTAATAAGATTCTTCGTGTGTTATTCGTTTGAATAAGTATTTGCTTCAAAGAAGTAATTATACAAATATAGTATTAACAACATACATGCGGAACACACTTACTGCCAAGTCTGGCCGAGGCCTGCCAAAGATCGCCCGAAGTGGCGACCGACAAATTTTCGTTACATCGGGGGCGTTCAGTTGTAGAATGTCACATGTTTTACCTGCGGTATTTTTTTTAAATATTTGCTTTGTTGTAAAGCTCCTTAGGCGTAGGATCCACTAAACCTTTGAGAGATGTCCCTGTTGGGTCAGATAATAGCCAAAATCGTGAAAGTAAGTGTACAATGTATACGAGTTACAGCAATAATTATGAAACTTTTGCGACCCTATGGCCTTTTCTCGTGCGATTCTTTTCCCGCTGATATGTTTCTCACAAGACCTAACACTATTTAATCCAATTTTCTAGATGGTGCTTTAAATAAGTCTTCAGTGCAGGTTATTTTTAAAAAATGGGCGAAAGACTACGCATGGCTTCAACTTAAAAACAACAAAACGATTTGCACTATATGCACCGAACCGTGCGAGATGAAGTTAATAGCCAATTAGATTCGCGTGCTATCGCATCCAAGTAGGGTTGATGAGGGATTCTACAACTGGAATCATAGACATGGGCGGTTAGAGTTTCATGCCACTAGTTCTCTTCATATAGACTGCCTTGAAGCGTAAAAAATGTTGATAAGGTCAGTGGGGGTCAGACAAGGTCTTTCCCTGAGAGGAGCCAACAACTATGGAAATTCAAATTTCATGACATTTTCAAAGGCTCGAGCAGAAGATGTGACTGAACTGGCATCATGGCTGCAAAGAGATGATCACAAATGGCCCCATGAAGACTGTCAGAATAAAATTCTAAATTTTATGGCTACTACAGTATTGTTGAAAATCAAGGAAGAAATAAGAGCAGCTGAATTTTTGAAGTTATACTTCTTTAGGCGCGTTTGGAAAATATTATGAGAGTGAATTTTTATCGAGACGCGAGACGGTGACGGAGAATATAGGCGAAGGGGTATGGAGGGCAAGCATTTCAACTCCCATTCTTTAGCTGATGTCTGTTCACGGTGAGGGGGTGTTTATCCTGAGGCTATGGAGGGAAATAAATTTCATGTACGATTCATCAGCTAAGCGCTTTTTGTAGGCATAAGAAGATTCGGTGAGGGGTTCTGTCGCGAAGCTATGGATGGAAATTCGAACCGTGTTCTATTCATCACCTAAGCGCGAGTTTCTAAGGGCCAGTTTTACACGGGCCGACTTTTTCAGAAGATTTTTCTTGGTTGTTTGTCTGCCCGTGTGAAACTGGCCAATATAATAATAAAGCTATATGGCAACTGTACAATAACAAGCGATAATTATTTACTGTTTTACTAATGATTTTGAATAGTTAAAACTTAATATAATTATTCAATCAGAAATTAGTTTGAATATATAATACAAAATATTGACTGTTATTATTTGGGAAAATCAAACAATGAACAAGATATTAATGGTTTTATTTAGCTTGACCTCGTATATTTGTTTGGTTCAAATCTTGCGACAGCTTTTTCAACTACTTCTACTAAACCGATTCTTATGAAACTTTGCACACACATTGAGCTAACGTGTCAGTGCAATCTGACAATTTTGTAAAAAAATCAAGATGGTGGTTCCAAGATGGCGGACGAATTTTTCAATTGTGTTCCAATTCCATTGAAAATCGGTATCGGGGGGTTTTAGGGCCACAAATGACGATTCTATTATCAAAATTTGAAAATTAAAAATGGCGGCGCCAATATGGACGGTGGATTTTTGGAAATGTGTTCTGAATCTATTAAAAATCGGTATCGCGAGGTTTTTAGTGCCACAAATGACGATTCTGTGGTCAAAATTTGAAAATTCAAAATGGCGTATGAATCTTGAAAATGTGTTCTGAATCCATTGAAATCGGTATCGGGAGGTTTTTAGGGCCACAAATGACGATTCTGTAATCAAAATTTGAAAATTCAAAATGGCGGATGAATTTTGCAAATGTGTTCCGAATCCATTGAAAATCGGTATCGGGGAGTTTTTAAGGTCACAAATGACGAATTTGTGGTCAAAATTTAAAAAAAATCAAAATGGCGGCGCCAATATGGCGGTACGATTTTGGCAATTACGATTCGATTTCACTGAAAATTGCTATTTTGGGGTGTTTAAGGTCGGAAATAATAAATTTGTTGTCAAAATTAGAAAATTCAAAATGGCGCTGGAAATATGGTATGATAACAAATCACTTCACAAGAATTTTGTAAAAAGTAAATTCCAAAAATTAAGACTAAAAAGAATATAATAAAAATAGGTAAAAAAACTTTTAAGTTAAATGGTTTTATTTTAAATCTGCTGTACCAAAAACTAGAAAATAATTAGAACACAAAAATTGACCTTCTGGAATAGTACGAGTGCTGTCTTCTAATGTCGTTTGCCAAGGGGCACTTTGTGTCGCTGTGTCAGAGAATTAAGTAATATTCTGGGACTTTTAACAGACTAAAAAAAACATGGGGCGCATAAAAACCTGTATAAATAAGAACAACTTGTCTAGAAAAATGTGTTTCCTCTCTGCCGGAGAATGGGTTGACTAGTATGTGATTTTAGTTAGGATTAGAATCCGGTATAACCGACAGGCTGGAACGTTTCGGCATCATGCTACTTCCACCTGCCAACGCACGCAAATAATAAAAAATCCAATAAATTATTTGCATGCAAATTAAAAATTAGTCTTAAATCACGCCAAAGAAGTATAACTTCTAATGCGCGTACATAAGTACACACACCCACTTTTTATATTACACTAGACTAAACTTCGGATATTTGTAAAACTGATTTGGAATGCAGATCTACAGAAATGTAATCTATGGGCTATTGAATCGTATGAGAAGATAAAAGCAGTAACCGATGATTTGGGCTGTTCTCGAGATACAAAATTCGAAGAAATTTCCAATCAAGTAGCAACTTTGAAATTAATGAACCACAAATCCCATGTCAGCGAAAAATCCAAAGCGTCTCGACGAAGGTAAGAGCGAAAATCAACGATTTAAAACCCCTCAAGATTTTTTCTGACTACCCACCCGGCCCAACACGATCCGCCGGCACTGGTCCAGATGACACTAAAAGAAAAATTCTCTCGGAATCATCAAGAATTTTCGACCCATTGGGTTGGTTGTCACCAGTGACCATATCAGTGAAGATATTACTACAACAGTTATGGCTGTGCGAGTATAATTGGGACGACATCTTACCTAACGAAATTGTTCAAAAGTGGCAAATTATTAAGGAACAACTGCCAGTTATAAAAACAGTGCAACTTCCTCGCTGTGTCACCGTTAACAAGGAACACATTCAACTCCATGGGTTTTGCGACGCCTCAGAACTAAGTTATGCAGCAGTAGTTTACTGCAGAAGCCTAAGTGCCAATTAGGATGTGTTCGTGCGACTAATAGCTGGAAAAACAAAGGTTGCACCCTTGAAACAGGTCTCCTTACCGAGACTAGAGCTGTGCGGCGCATTACTTCTCGCACAATTAATGACAAAGGTTGCAGACGCTTTAGAAGTCAAGAATATCGAAAAATTCGCATGGACGGATTCATCGGTAGTTCTTGCATGGCTGTCGGATGTACCAAGGAAATGGAAAACCTACGTGGCAAATAGAACATCAGAAATCATAAGCTTAATACGCCGAGTCAATGGAATCATGTGGCTTCCAAAGAAAACCCGGCGGACCCAGCTTCAAGAGGAGTGTCACCCACTGCGGCCATCAATTTGGACATATGGTGGAATGGGCCAAAGTGGCTTAGAAACGAACCAATTAGTAGCCTACACAACGAACCGCCTGCTCCCTCCTCCGAGGCCTTCTCTGAAATAAGAAAATCACACACCGCTATAAATCTTCACCAACAACTCACCACGGATGTTACAGACATCTTTGCTAACCATTCATCATATTCGAAATCATTAAGAATCATAGCGTATTGTTTACGTTTCATACAGAAATCCAGAAGCCCAAAAACACTCAGACAGCAACAGGTTGCAACACCTTCAGAAATCAAACAAGCTGAAGTACTATGTTTTCGGCGAGTGCAACACATATTCTTTCAAGAGGCAATTCAACATTTGAAGGCAAATCAACCAGTAGCCTCAAACAGCAGTTTGGCAGCTTTATGTCCGTTCCTAGATAAGCACGAAATTCTACGAGTCGGTGGAAGACTAAATAACGCAGACTACCATTTCAATGCCAAGCATCCAATAATCTTACCCAAAAACCACCCCATCACTCAGTCATTGGTATCAGAACTACATAAATTGCACTTGCACCCTGGATCATCATTACTGTTGGGACTTATCAGACAGCGTTTTTGGATTTTTGGTGCCCGAAGTATTGTGAAGCAAGTTAATCTTCAGTGCATCATATGTTTTCGCCAGCGAGCAACTCGCAGTTCGCAATTAATGGCTCATTTGCCGGAAGCAAGAGTAACAATTTCTCGTCCATTCTTCAATGTTGGAGTTGACTACGGTGGTCCCATTAGACTTTGTGCACGAATTGGCAGAGGAGTACGCCCAATAAAGGGATACTTCGCTGTGTTTATCTGCATGGCAACACGAGCGGTTCATTTAGAAGCTGTAACCGACCGAACCGCAGAAGCATTTGTTGCCAGCCTTCGCCGTTTTGTGGCTCGTCGTGGTGCTCCTCATACCATCTTCTGTGACAACGCTACCAACTTTGTGAGTGGAAGAAAATTGATCTCCGAGTTGTATAATCTAGCTCTATCGGTTTACCAAAACCCTCTCATTTCCCACTTTTTGTCTCAAAGGCGCATCACCTGGAGTTTTATACCCCCTGCTGCCCCACATTTCGGCGGCATTTGGGAGGCTGCAGTAAAATCTACAAAATGGCATCTTCGCAGAGTATTTGGAGAAAGTATATTGTCATTCGAAGAGTTCTCAACTTTACTGGCACAAATTGAAGCGATTTTGAATTCCTGGCCATATGGACCCCTGTCATCAGATCCAGACGATTACAACGCGTTAACGCCCTCTCATTTTTTAATTGGAGAACCTTTGACACTTTAACCTGAAGGCGACTACACCGAGAAAAAGGTATCACGCTTAGGCCGATGGCAACACATCCAGGCGATGGTACAAGGATTCTGGAACCGGCGGAAAAATGAGTACCTAACTTCACTGCAACTCAGACCAAAATGGAGGAAGGAGCAGGATTCATTCAATGAAGGAGAGCTAGTTTTAATTGAAGAAACCAACGTCCCACCATCGCATTGGCCGTTGGGCAGAATTCTTGCAGTCCATCCAGGAGACGATAATCTAGTTCGTGTTGTTACCGTCAAATCTAGCCATGGGACATACAAACGACCAGTTACTAAGGTTTACAGGTTACCTACTAGTCAAGCAATTGCTTGACGGCCGGGAGGATGTTCACAACTTAAGCCAGAAATATTGTTCTTGCTTTCTGGCAACCCAAATTTTTTGAATTAATTTTTATTCTGTACCTTTCCCGTTAGCATTACCGTACAATTTCTCAATTTTGTCATATAACTTCACTTTGCAACCGAGAGTCAATAAGTCAACATCAATTTTGTCATAAACCGTTCTTAATTTTCAAAGTGCTGAAAAACATCAATTTGTAAACAAACTGTTTTTTACCTTCAAAGTGCTGAAAATGGTTATTTGTGAAAAAAAGAAAAAATAAAATATGAAAAAAAAAGTGAAAAAATAAAATATTTTCTACAACGAGTTTGTTGTTATCTTAAAAGTGTAGTTCTTTTAATTTTCAAAGTGCGGAACGTATTTTTTCCACCCCTTTATCTTATTGTTCAAAGAGTTGAACACCCTTTTGATTTTATTTTGAATCCCCCCTAGGCCTCGATTGTTAATACTGGACAGCCAATTCCTTTCCACAGATTATCATCGATAACAGAAAACTCTGCGCGTGGATCCCAGGCCATAGTTACTGAAACTCCGTTAATGCGTACATCAATATTTTTTCCTCTGTTAACATGATAAACCCAACCAACCGTAATGTCCGACGAGCGCGATGATGACTACCAGTCTGTATATGTTGTTTTTTGAACGCGACTAAATTGATTTTTTGACGAATTTTCAATGCAAGCTTTTCCTCTGCAGCATGAGGCAAAGTGCCCTTTTTTTCGTTGTCGATTATTGAACAATGGTTTTTCCACTTTATTTATTGTCCAGCTTGTTGAAAAAAGAGACATGTTCGTGCTTCATATCCTTTTCCGCAATTTCTGCTGCTTGAGCGACCGCAAAAACTTCAGCAAGAGTTATTTCTCTTTCCACACCATTTTCATTTGTTTTGAGATCGAGGCCATCGTTGTTTTAATTCGATTTCCATGCGCTTATGGTTCAACCCTGTTGCAAACCGATCACGCAATGGCATTTCGAGTACGGAACCAGTGTACCCGCATTCCGCACCAAGTTCTTTTTAACTATCAGCGTACGATTCAAATCTCTGATCATTTGAACGTGTGCAATTCCAAAATTGAAAAAAATGAATTTGAAAAAATGTTTAAAAATTTCTGTTTCATGGCATTGTAATTTTGATCCACAAAGGGTATGTTTACATTTGTGAAAGATAGTTCGATTCGGTGGAATGTTTCGAGTCTCAAACACGATAAGAATAAATAAGAATAATAGCTTGTTTTGTGCAAGGGAGGCGTGCGGGTACACTCCGCACGCTTCCCTTGCCCAAAGTAAGGTCCTGCTACTAGAACCAAGGTTCCTCATGTAGGAATGGCCTTACTGTTCCCGTTAAAAATTAATTTACCTATACTAATAAGATCATTCAAAAATATATGCAAAAATAAAATAGTAATCATTTACAGGAAGATAATTCCTTATTTGTTGCAAGTTGTGGGATTTTTGTTGGCTTTATATTTTGAAGGAGCATAAAATATCCAACAATCATCTAGCTAGGTTATCTGTGTCATTAAAAGAGTTAAAATACGTTTTCAGGTACCACTGATTTTAGCAAAATGGGCCCCAGTAGGAAGTAGTCTTATTTTAAATTTTGAAAGAAATCTTTACTATAAGCCCAGTCCACTTGAAAAGGAGATTCCATTAACTTATGATGGCAGCGCTTTTATAACAAATGGTCATCCTGATTGGGTTTATGAAGGTATTATTATTATTAAATTGTATTTATTTTATAGTTTAAATTTCGTTTTAGAGGAAGTTTTCAACTCAAATATTGCTGTGTGGTTCAATCCAAGTGGAACAAAAATAGCATTTGTCCAATTTGATGATAAATCTACACGCGTCATTGATTTGCCATTATACGGACCACCTGGTGATTTAAATTTTCAGTATCCCTTGCATAGACGAATATCTTATCCTAAAGCAGGATCGTCAAACCCGTTTATTAAACTTTATCAAATAGATTTAGTGAAAGCTGCTGAAGGACAGGAAAGCAAATTTGAAATTTTAGTGCCAGGAGCTTTAAATACAGAAGCTCATATAATTACTGCTGTAGAATGGCTAACTGATGATACGATACTATCAGTGTGGATGAATCGAATTCAAAACCATGCATATATACAAGTTTCGAATGATACTAGTAGATATGAAGTAAGACAAAAATGTAATAACAGTTACGAATTCTGAGAGAAACTAGGCATTATTTTATTTTTAGATTCTGAGCCTTCAGTCACATACTGGATGGGTTGATTTATTTTATCCACCGCAGAAAAATAAATTTGGAACTCAAGTCGCCTTAATTTTACCGCAAAAACAAGGAGATGCGGGTGATTTTCGACATCTTACTCTTCTTCTAACAAAGAATTCTGCCAATAATAAACCTATATCACTTACTAATGGTAGATATGTAGTACAGCAAATTTATTATTGGGATTATGAAAGCAATTTAATATTCTACTCTGCAAATGTACCAGATAAAATACATGTGCTGCATATCTTCGCAATTAAAGCAGAAACCGGTCAAAACCCGTCCTGTCTTACATGTAACATAACTGTAGATGGTAAGTAATTATTTTCTGATTAAAATTGTCTCTTATTTATTTACTAGCAAAAACGCGCGTGCGTTGCAAAGCCTTTTAATAAAAAAAAGATTATGTATGCACAGTCCGCGGTAGGAAAAAGGTATAGTGAAAAAAGAACAAACCTGCAAAAATTTATTTTGGATACTTAAAAAAATTTAGAATATGTTACACCATTTTTAAGATTTGAGGATGAAAAATTGTGTACTACGTCCACAACGTTCACATATTCAGAACCGTCCGCATAGATTTTGCTATGCCGGGGGATTAGACGCCCTCTGCAGAACTTCGGTCATGGCACCCTCCTCCCCTCCAAATTGTTTTTCCCTAAAAAACGCCTAAAAAGTTATCAATTTTGCAAATTTGGCCCCCACCGTGCCGCCCAAAAATGTACAATTTGGTGCCCCTAAAAAAATCTAATAAACACCTACATTTACTTTCTTTTTTTCATTTCGGCTTGAGGCGAACAGAAGAGGGAAAAAATGTCCAGCATATAATCATGCAACCGATGTTACGGTATTTTTTCAAAGAGCTTCAAGATAAACTATAATTAATCTTCTGGCAATTGGAGCTAAGATGTGAAGCTTTACCAACTCTTCAAGAATCCACATACAGCTGCCCGTGGGAGAAGCATTGCTTTATTAGATCAAGTCCAACAACTTTCAGTGATTGTCCTTCTTTTTAAAATAAAAGCGTATTTTTTAGTTTATACCTGTATTAGATTTAAAATGACATCACATAGCTTGCCCATACCGAGGGCCTTGTAAAGAAAAAGGTGAACCGCCACTTTGTGTTGACCGCCATTTTGGATTTGGAAAGACCCTACACACATAATAGTATTCTACTTGTCACACCCTTTTATTTGATAGTCATACCGAGCGCGTTGTAAAGGAAAAGATAATCCCCCGTTTTGTGTTTCCCGCCATTTTGCATTTGGAATGACGCCACTCAGCTAATAGCATTCAACTTGCCATACTCTTGAATTTTGTACCCATACCGTGGCTGGGGGAACACAATTGCAAAATTCGCCCGCAGTCTTGATTTTTTTACAAAATGGTCCGATTGCATTGTCACGCGAACTACGCATATGTGCAAATTTCAAGTTGATAGGTTTTCTACTTTTTACTTTTTATTCTATTATGTCTTCCGCCATCTTGTGTTGGCCGCCATTTTGAATTTGGAGTAACGCCACACAGCTAATTGTATTCTATTTGTCATATCCTTTCATTTGATACCCATACCAGGGATCGGGAAACACAATAACCGGAACCACCGTCTTGATTTCTTCTCTTTAAAACCTTTTCTTCTTCTTTAACGACTCTACAACCGGGATCCGGTCCTGGCCTCTCCCAACTGTTCTCTCCACCGGTCCCGATTCTGAGCCGATGTCATCCAGTTTGGCACCCCTATGCTCTGAGCGTCCTGGTCTACGCCATCCTTCCAGCAGAGATTGGGTCTCCCTCGCTGTCGCACCCCATAAGTCTTACCGCAGAGAACTTTCCGAGCAGGCTCACCTTCACTCATACGAGCTAGATGTCCTGCCCACCGGCGCACAGTGGGGCAAATAGCTCATTTTTTGGACAAGCGACAATTCCCAAGCCTGGAATTAATGAAACTTAAATTTTTTTTTTAAACTATTCGTGATAAAATTGCCTTTAATTCTATCGAGGCAGAATTTTGAAATTTGAAAATTAAAGATGGCTAATCCAATATGGCGGACATAAATTTGGTAAGAAAATTAAATTTTTTTCGTAAGATTCTTTAAAATTATGGAAATTAATTATTATTAATTAATTTTTGGTTTCCAAAAAAATCCCCAAAGTAACATTTTTTTAAAATATTAAAGAATCTTTTGACAAAAATTTAATTTTCTTACAAAATTTATGTCCGCCATATTGGATTAGCCATCTTTAATTTTCAAATTTCAAAATTCTGCCTCGATAGAACTAAAGGCAATTTTATCACGAATAGTTTAAAAAAAAATTTTAAGTTTCATTAATTCCAGGCTTGGGAATTGTCGCTTGTCCAAAAAATGAGCTATTTGCCCCACTGTGCGGCGTCGACCGAGCTTTATTTTCTTCACAACATCTATGTCGCGATAGCGCTCGTAGATCTCGTCATTGTAGAGTCTCCGGAATCGTCCTTCCTCACATACGGGGCCAACAATCCTCCGAAGTATTTTCTTCTCGAACACCGCCAAGAGGTTAGAGTGCTTTTTGCTAAGCACCCACGTTTCGGATGCATATGCGAGGACCTGCAAGACCATGGTCTTATATAGTAAAAGTTTAGACGTTATGGTTAGATGCTTGGATTTGGAGAGCCTTGACAGACTATAGTAGGCTTTGTTGGCTTTTAGCAGTCGTGCGCGTATTTCAGGTTCCATGCTATTGTCGGCTGCTACTATTGACCAAGGCAGGTAAATGATTTTACCACATCAAACTCGTGTTCCTCTACCTTGATTGTGGGACCAATGTTAGGTGTTCTTGCAGACAGTGGCCACCATGTACTTTGTTTTGCTTCCGTTGATGTGCAGTCCTAGATTTCCTGCCGCCCGCTCAATCTGGATGAAATCTTCTTGTACAGCTGTTGATATTCTTCCAATGATGTCAATGTCGTCTGCGTAAGCCAGTAATTGGGTGGACTTGTGGAGGATTGTGCCCCTTGATGTCACGCCCGAATCTCGGATCGCCAGGTTGAAAAGGAGGCAGGCCAGACCGTCCCCTTTACGGAGTCCATTATAGATGTTGATTGGTCTGGACAGTGTTCCGGATACCTTTACTTCGCTTGTCACATTGGCCATGGTCAACCTACATAGTCTTGTCAGCTTGTTGGGAATGCCGAATTCTCTCTTGGATTTTTAGAATTCTACTCTGGCTATGCTATCATAGGCGGCTTTAAAGTCTATGAAGAGGTGTTGGATTGAGTTTTGAAACTCAAGACATTTTTTCATAGCCTGCCTCTAAGTGAAAATCTGATCGGTTGTTGATTTGCCTGGGCTGAAGCCACACTGGTATTGGCCTACGATATTTCTAGCGTATGGGGCCATCCTGTTTTGTAGGAAGGCGGAGAATATCTTATACGCGGTACTCAACAACGTTAGAGGATAATTGCTGCACGTTGTGATATCTCCTTTTTTATGTACCGGGCAGAGGATGCCTTTTCTCCAGTCTTCTGGCATCGCTTCCTGCTCCCATACTTGCACAATTAATTCATGAATCGCTTGGTGTAATTTAGGCCCTCCATATTTAACCATCTCCGCAGGGATGCCGTCTGCACCCGAGGCCTTGTTGTTTTTGAGACGGGTGATGGCACTGCTAACTTCTGCTAAGCTTGGTGGTGACAGCATAGCATTATCGTCAGATATTGGTGGAGCCTCCAAATCCTCAGTTAGCTCGCCATTTAGCAATTCATGAAAGTTTTCTTCCCATCGCTCCAAGATGCCTTGAGGATCGGTGATCAGATTCCCTTCTTTGTCCTTGCAGTATGTGCAACGAGGTGTGAATTGCGTCATACCGCGTACTCTTCGGTAGAACTCCCGCGCCTGGTGCGGCCGTCGCTCTCTGTACTGTTCTAGTTCACAAACCAGATTTTTCTCCCAGGCTTCCTTTTTTCGTTTGTGAATTCTCTTTTCTTCTTTTCTGAGCTCTTTACATATCTTTTTGCGTGCTCGTGTTCTCTGAGACTGCTGCATTGATAGATACTCAGCATTCTTACATTCAGTTGCCAGCTTGCATTCATTATCTTCTGCCTAAGATGGAATCAGCAGTACTAATGACAGTATTTTTAAGGCGGGTCCAGCTCTCGTCGACGCCGTCGTCGACGTCGATCCCCAGGACTTACTCTTCTGAACGCGAGTTCTAACGCCTGACCATTATAAAAAAATGTACAAGAAAACGCCACCGGTGTGGATCAAATTACTTTATTTCAAGAATTATAAAGGATTAGTTTTAATAGTTTAAGAATTGTAACGCGACGTTCTCGAAGGGTTCATATCGCAGACTGACTTTAACGGTGCGATGTAAAACAGCACGTAGGCATCATTCTTTTCTTGTCGTGCTTGTGTCTGTTGGTGAAGTTCGAAACGGTGTTGCCAGATTTTCAACATCCTCCCCCGGCCAGCTGCATGGTCCGTTGATTTCAAGAGGGTAAATCAGCTGAATAGGTCGGCGCAAGGACGTTCTGTTTGCGAGTCTAAGCTCACAAGAGCGTAGTTTTCCATCTCTGCCTGGATAAATAGCTTCCAGAAGTCTCTGCGTCGTTTGGTCGTTTAATATAACAATATCACCTATTTTAATACTGGTTCCGCCGATGGTAGATGTATGATGAACACTCCTTAGTTGTTGCAAGTACTCTTGCAACCATCTTTTCCAAAACCGCCCCAATAATTGCTGCCGTTTCTGCCACAACTTAAGAAGCGTTGGCCGATTAGAGTTGAACCGCTCTCCGTTGTCCTGTGAATCGTCGCCGTTCTGCGGCCCAAGCAGAAAGTGATTCGGCGTTAGTGCTGGCATATCCCGCGGGTCATCAGTGATGTAAGTTAGTGGACGTGAGTTGATCACCCCTTCAATCTCCATTAGAAGGGTGCGAATCTGGTCCAAGTTCAGTGTTGACCGCCATATCGATGCCTTTAGAGCGTTTTTAATGCTTCGGATGAGTCTTTCCCAGAACCCGCCCCACCAAGGAGCGCACTCAACAATGAATTTCCATTTGATTCCTTGCTGTCCCATAAATTGCGCTAATGTCACAGATTTAACAAATTTACCTAGTTCTGCTATTTCTAGAGATGCCCTTTTTTAGGTCCGATAAAATCAGTTTCGGAGTCCCTCTTCTGGCGATGAAGCGACGCAGAGCTGCAATGCAACTTTCAGTAGTAAGGTCGAATACCAAGTCCAGATGTATTGACCGAGTAATAGCGCAGGTACATATCATGAAGTATATTTTCTTACGTTCTTCTTCCTTTGCCAAGTTGATGTATAGAGGGCCACCAAAATCGACTCCTAGTGTTTCGAAGGGTCGGGCTGCACTCATCCTTTCACGAGGTAGGGGAGCGAAGGAAGCTCCGGCTGGGCTACTAAAGAGACGTTTACAAATCAAACAATTTTTAATCACCTTTTTAATAAACTGTCGTCCTTGGGGAATCCAAAATCTCTCCCGGACTCGGGTCAAGACTGCGTTAGTTCCAGAGTGAAATGACCTTTCGTGTAGCTCCTTTACTAGAAGTTTGCTAAAATGAGAGCTCTTTGGCAGAATTATTGGGTGATTATCATCCTCAGTCAGTTCCAAAAACTGTAACCTGCCACCTAACCGCATTAGACCCTCTTTGTCCAAAATGGGTGAAAGCGATAAAATTCTCGAGGTAGGCGCAATGCATTTCCCTGCTAGCAATCTGGATACTTCCTCAGGAAAGAATTTTCCTTGAATTTGTCTTATCCAATAAATCTCAGCATATCGCAAACTCTCAGCAGCAGTCGCAGCATATCGCAAACTCTCAGTAGCTTTTCTTTCGAAGTTTTGCAATAAAAGTTAGAACTGTAGAAGTAACTCGTAGTAATCTGTTAAAACAGCTGAAGTTCTCTATTTGAAATATCGATGGTTCCGTTGATGAATTGTTTTGTATATTTAGTAGTAAAGCTGTGACTGTTGCGACTATTTCCGTTGACGTTGATTCTAATATCTTCTCCGGCCATTGGTGCTCATCTTCTAACAACCAAGATGGGCCGTGCATCCACTTTTTGGATTGTAAAAGTTCTTTAGCTGAAATACCTCTTGTCAAGAGGTCGGCAGGATTATCATGACTTCGGCAGTGATTCCAGGTGAGAATATTGGTAAGAGATCTTATCTCTCTGACGCGATGTACAACATAAGGTTTCCATTTTTCTTTGGTACCTTGGATCCAAAACAAAGCGATTCTAGAATCGGTCCACAAATAGACAGCGCCGAACTCCGTTGAAAGCATCTTAGTTAGGTAGGTAGACAGCCGAGCTGCTATTAGAGCTGCAGTCAATTCGAGCTTGGGTAAAGTGAGTTCCGTTGATCCATCAATCTTCAGAGGATATATTCTATTTTTAGCACATAGCAGTTGCGAGGTTATGTTTCCTTTCACATCAACACTTCTGACGTAGGCAACGCATCCATAGGCTTTTCGGCTCGCGTCGGCAAAAACATGTAGATGCTTAGAATCAATTGTTGCGGTTGTAAATATGCATCTAGGTATTGAAAATTCTTCTAAGCGCGGAATTTCCTTCTTATATTCATTCCAAGAGCGCAACACGTTTTCATCCGTAATGGGTTCATCCCAGTCTGGATTCAGCCTCCATACATCTTGTAGAAGCATTTTTAATTTTACGGTACAAGGGCCTAATAATCCTAAGGGATCGTAAATCCGGAATACTGCTTGTAATATTATACGCTTGGAACATAGCTGCTCTGTTGACAAGAATTTTTTAACGGATTCCAAATCCACTGTGAGTTCATCGCTATTAGTAAACCACTTCAGTCCCAAAACTTTCTGTAGAACATCTGAATCACTTGTTTGTTCAACAAAATATCTTCGCACTGCGCTGTCATTTGTACACCATTTCCGCAAATTCATGCCTGCTAAATTCATTATAGTTCTCGACTCTGCGTACAATTGTTGCGCCTCCAAACGATTATTCAGGCTGACTACTAAATCGTCTACATAAAAAGATCTACCAAGGATTTTAGCGCTCTCCTTATATTGTGTTGATATTTCTTGTAAATGTTTCCTCAGTGTGATTGCGAGCAAAAATGGGCTGCATGTTACCCCAAAGGTGACTCTTGTCATCCTGTATTCTTGCCATTCTGGTAAACTATTGATAGATTTTAGCCGCTCCTTGAACCAAATAAAGCGATGAGTATCACGATCTATTTCTGGCAGTCCTATCTGCAGAAACGCTTTCTCAATATCCGCAATTAGTGCAATTAATCCTGTCCTAAAATTAAGCAATATCTTTAATAAGTCAGGAAGCAAGTTCTCACCTGGCAGTAAATGTTCGTTCAAAGATCGTTGGCCCTTTGCATGCGCAGAGGCGTCGAAAACTATTCGAATCTTTGTAGTTTTCTTGTCTGCACGATAAACTGGCCGGTGTGGTAAATAGTATCGTCGGTGGACGCTTGATTCTGGAGCCTTCTCAGCGACACCTGCCGAAATGAGTTCACCCATAGCGTTGTCGTACTCGCGAAGCTTAGCTGGGTCACGTGATAGTTTCCTTAGTAGAAGTTTGAATCGAAAAATAGCACCGATTTTGTTATCATCCAGTGAGTCGTTTAGTTCTCGCCAAGGTAGATTTACCTGGTAACGTTCGTTATGCCTTGTAACAGATTCTTGTAAAAATGTATCTGAAAACTTGTCCGCATCCTTCATTGTAGCTATTCCCAATAATTCTAAATCCCAGAATCTGTATTGCCTGGTCCTCGTTGTCGTTCATTGTACCCATAATAAGCATTGATAAGCTAGTATTATCATAAAATATACCTGTAGGTGAAGGGCCTTGCAATGTCCATCCAAACTCCGTTTCAACCTCTACTAATTTGCTTAACAACCGTTTTGTTTTTCCGGAAACTAAGCTCCAATAATGGTCTGCTCCTATAAGTAACGAAATGCCTTCTGTAGGACTTTCGCCATTCATATAACCATCTGCTAGTTCCAAGCCTTGAAGGGATTCGTTACTGGCCACGTTAGGCAACATCAAAACATCCAGACATACATCAGGGACCTCAACTGCATCTATTTCATGTCTTTGATCGTTGTACTGGCTCTCTAAACATACTTTTACACGCTTGAAGAGCCGTTTCGGCGTTACTTTTGCTGAACCAAAGGGTATCAGGCTCATTCTTTGAATGCCAGTGATAGGGAGGTTAAGTTTTTGTGATAAATCTTCACGAATGAATGTTGTTTGGCTTCCTCCGTCCAATATAGCTCGCACCAGGGTTTTGTTTTTAATGTTATAAGCGTGTACGAACACGCAGGCCGTTTGCAGCAGAACACTAGAAAGATTGTAATTGGATGTATGCAAATTCGCACTTTTACCTGTGTCTGATTCGCTAGTTAATTTGACATCTGCATTTGTTTTCCTTTGTAAACGAAAGTCTGCCGTTGTTGTGCGTTGAGCATTATAAATTGGATCACACATGGACGACGCATGCGACAACTTGCATTTCTTACAAATAACTCCCTTTCGTCTACACATCTTTGCAGAATGATTCCGCTTGGTGCAGCGAAAACAGCACTGATGTTTACGTAAGATTTCCTTCTTTTGCAGAATAGACAAGGACGAATCACATTCTGCCGTTAAATGCCTCCTAGATTTACAAAACAGACAAGCATCTGTTAGCTCTGACGTTAAGAGACCCGCTGCTGTTGTTATAGACTTGCTGCTGTTTGATGTTTTTTGACGTTGTTTACATTCAGTTGCCTTTTCCAAAGACTCAACTTCTCGCTTAATAAAAGTGAGTAGGTTTCTAATCTGCTTATCGCTTTCATTGCCATCAGAATTTTCACTGCCTCTGGTATAGGACAAATGCGTTGAATCGGCGTCCGTTGCGTTTGACGTGTTTGCTATGCGATGGTAATCTATTCTCAATTCCTGATGCAAAGAACGTAGCACGATGGTCTTCAGCACTAAATTATAATGAGAAGCATTTACTCCGAGAGCTGATAGTGAACGCGTTGAAGATGTAACACTGTTATACAGTCGTCGTAGCCCTTTAGTATCCGTTCTCGATTGTACTGGTGTAACCCCGGGTCTCCACTGGAAATAAAGTATTGCATGCAATTTCGAATTGCAATGAAATTGCTCGTCGAGATACCCATATTGCAATTGCATGCAATATTTCAGAGATAATATGGGCATCTCGACGAGCAATTTCATTGCAATTCGAAATTGCATGCAATACTTTATTTCCAGTGGAGACCCGGGGTAAGTGACATTAAATGTTGCATAGTCTGGTCCACTATCCGTTCATGGTCATCATACTCCTCCAACAATAGAGCAATGGCGTCGTTATAGCAAGCTTCAGTCGGCGTAAATCCAGATATCGTCTCTGCGGCTTTGCCAGTGAGTACTGACTTAAGATAATTAAATTTCTCACTCACACTAAGAGCACGATTCTCGTGGACCACTGACTTAAACTGCTCCCAAAATTGGACCCATTCGTTTACTTCTCCTGAGAACTTATGAAGTTCTAACTTTGGCAACTTGATGGCTTTCGTACATGGTGTTTCTACTCCGCTCGACGCAGTTGTAGGTACCGTTGTCCCTGACATTCCAAGCTTCCCGTTTAATCTATTAATCCGTTGGTTCAGGCGTGTCATCGCCGTTAATGTAGTATCCTCATATTCGAGAGTTTTTTTGCACTCTTCATCGCAGTAGTAGGGCTATGCCGCTATGAAGCCACTTCTCAGGTGGCTTCGTAGCGGCATAGGATTTGGGGGGTCTGAAAGCTCTTCGTCTACGTGTAGGAGGTGTTTTAGGTTTGCGTCTTGGATAAGGTGGCTTCCTGGTGGCATGGGATTTGGGGTGAAAGCTCTTCGTGTACGTGTATGAGGTGTTTTAGGTATGTGTCTTGGATAAGGTGGCTTCATGCCCCATGGGATTTGGGATGAGGTGGGTGTGAAAGCTCTTCGCGTACGTGTATGAGGTGTTTAAGGATTGTGTCTTGGATGGAGGTGGTGCTGGGTGTGGTGCTGGGTGTGGTGCTGGGGCTGGTCCTGGGGTGGCGTGGGCTTGGGTGAAAGCTCTTTGGCTACGTGCATGAGGTGTTTTAGGTTTGTGTGTGTGTGTACGGGTCTTGGATGAGGTGACCCCGATGAGATGTTTAAGATTTGTTTCGGTGTGAGCGCCACCTGTGTGAGGCTAGTTGAACTTCGGTACGGTGGCTTTGGTTGTTGGAGTAGCGGTGGGTTTGGAAGCATCTTCGATCGGTGTTGCTGTGGGTGGGGATGCATCACTAAGAATTAAAATAGGCTTTGCGGGGAGCTTCTGGTCAGATGTAGGTAGATGTTGCCAGTGGAGGTGATCGGGGGTGGTCCTGGGGTGGCCTGGGCTTGGGTGAAAGCTCTTTGTCTGCGTGTATGAGGTGTTTTAGGTTTGTGGGTCTTGGATAAGGTGGCCCGATGGGTGAAAGCTCTTCGTCTACGTTGTGGGGGCCTGCTTTAGGTTTGTGTCTTGGATAAAGACAGATGGGGTGTTTAAGATAAGTGTCGGTGTGAGCGCCACCTGTGTGAGGCTAGTTGAACTTCGGTGCGGCGGCTTTTGTTGTTGGAGTTGGAGTCCATATTCATGACAAGTAAAATCGGTTTTATAGATGGGAGAGGAAAGGGAACGGAAGAATATGAAATATTCAAATGAATGAGTCATACAAAACTCCAAGCATAGTCAGTAGTTTTGTGTGAGGACACGGTGCCATCCATATTCATGGCAAGTAAAACCGGTTTTATAGATGAGAGAGGAGAGGGAACGGAAGAAATTAACGAATAAAACCGGTTGCGGCGAGTTTGGAAACATCTTTGGGGGATGCGTAACACGGATGCACCTGTGTAAACAACTTTGGAGGTTAGGAATTTCCCGCCCCAGCAGTTTGCACCTGCAAATATGATGAAATTCTGCGTAACACGGATGCACCTGTGTAAACAACTTTGGAGCTTAGGAATTTGCCGCATCAGCAGTTTTGCACCTGTGTAAGAAAGTGGGAGACCGGACGTTGGTAAATTTTGTACTTGACCATGAATTCCAAGGATACGGATGCACCTGTGTAAACAACTTTGGGGGTTAGGAATTTGCTACATCAACCGTTTTGCACCTGTGTGTAAACGGAAACATTAAAACATTAAAACATGATTGAACTTGTTCATGTTGCGCAATTATCGGTACTATAAAAGTAGCATTAGCTTTGTAATTTTCACAGTTCACAACGAGCATCCGGTGAGTTGGCAAGTGAAGTGTAATTAATTACTACTCCTACTACTACTACTATATCAAAATCACAACGAGCATCCAGCAAGTTTAACAAGTGAAAAGTTTGTTTGTTGTTAATTAGAACTATTAAAATGGATACACGCAGCATTGTGAGTGGGCTAAATAAGCAGGCAGCAGAGTGCTTAAGGGATGGAGACGCTGCGCAAAGTGTAATTATTACCAAGGTGTGTGGTTTATTTATTAAAAAAATTAAAGCAGCATGCATAGCCGAACAGCGGAGTGGAACCAAGCAGCATTATGAAAATTGCATTGCGCAACTGAGAGGTTTACAGACATTATTGAAAGTTGGCGGCAACCACCATGGAGCAGGTGTGCAGGAAGGAAGAAGAAGAAGAGAAAAAAGAAGTGCTCGTGTACGCTGGGAAGAGCTGCATAATGCGTTTGCAATGCGAATCAGGACAGGTGTCATCATCAATATAAAGCACATCGAAGTGCAAGAATTTTTAAATGATGGTTATGCTTTGTTTGAGCGGCGCATTAAGAATATTTTGAAAAAGCATAATTTCGTTAAAGCATCAACTACTTTAAGCTGCGAGTATATTAAGCACGTGGTTAATGAAAGTGAAACTATCACCGACATAAAATACTTTCACACCAAAACTACACCCATTGGAAGAACGGATGATATACAAGTGTGGTTTTTTAAAAACGTGCAGGAAGACCTCTTAACCCAGCTTGAAGAATTTCAGGAGAAAGACAGCGGCTGGGCTTTACATGCCATAATAAACTTAATGGTACACATAAACAAATTCGAGCCATTAAGAGAATCATCTTTCATAAAATTGCCGCAAAGCATCGCAGCCAAGCAAGCATGTGTAAATGTAAAGAATGGTGATAATGCATGTTTTGCATGGGCAGTGGTCTCTGCATTGTACCCAGTGGACTTTCGGGATCATGCTTATAGAACATCAAAGTACCCCCACTATAACAATGTACTGAACTTGAGCGGCATCACTTTTCCGGTTACACTGAATCAAATAAAAACATTTGAAGCGAACAACAGCTTATCGATAAATGTTTTTATACTGGAAAAGGGGAAGACTAATGAGTACACGACTGTTCCAGCTTACTTAACCAAGAAAAAATTAGATAAACATATCAACCTGCTAATGATAAAGTCAAATTATGATTGCAGTGAGGACGAGGATGGTGATAGTGATGGTGATAGTGATATTGTTTATCATTTCTGCTGGATCAAAGATTTATCGCGTTTGGTGTTGAACCAGGTTTCTAAAAATAAACACAAATTATATATCTGTGATAGATGTTTATTTTATTTTTATACTGAGGAAAAACTCGCAGCGCACGTGACTGAATGTGAAAAGGTGAATGACTGTAAAGTTGCTTTTCACAAGGAGAAATTTATAAAATTTAAAAATTATAATTACAAGAATCCAGTCCCATTTATAGTATATGCAGATTTAGAGTCGATATTGATACCTGTTACCGGTGGCGGTAGTGATGGTGATAAGACAAGGAAAATTCAAGAACATGAAGTTCATAGCATCGGATTATATTTTCACTGCTATTTCAACGAGTCATTATCATTTTACCGAACAAATCGAGGTAGAACATGTCTTCAGTGGTTTACATTACAACTGCAGGATATCGCAACTATAGCTGAGCAGAAAATAAAGGATATAAAACCACTAGCACCGTTATCAGCACAGGAAAAATATATTCAATTAAACCAACCATGTTGCCACATATGTGAAAAACCCTTTCAGCTTGATGAAACTAGAGTGAGAGACCACTGCCACCTCACAGGCAAATACCGTGGACCTGCACACAACAGCTGCAATATCAATTATAATGATTGCCGCAACATACCAGTCATTTTCCACAATTTATCAGGATATGATGCGCATTTCATAATCAAGGATGTAGCATTAACGATACCAGGAAAAGTGGATCTTTTGCCGTTGAACAAAGAGCGGTACATTTCATTTACGAAACACATAGAAAATAGCTGCATCAAGCTGAGATTCGTCGACTCCTATAGATTTATGGATGAATCTCTGGATAAATTAGCAGGATTGCTGCCCAGGGATAAATTAAAAATAACAAAAGTTCAATGGCAAGACTTGGATGATGAAAGCTTCAACCTTCTCACACGCAAAGGAGTTTTTCCATATGACTTCATCGATGGATGGGATAAATTGGAGAGTAATAGTTTACCTAGCATGGAGCATTTTTATAATAAAATGATTGATGAGCCGATAACAGAAAAAGATTATGAACATGCGCAAAAAGTGTGGGAAAAATTTAACATTAAAAGCTTGGGAGAGTATTCAGATTTGTATTTAAAAACGGATGTTCTTCTGCTAGCGGATATTTTTACAAATTTTAGAGCTATGGCGCTCGACACTTACAAACTTGACCCTGCACACGTCTTCACACTGCCTGGATATACATGGGCTGCGATGCTGTATTACACGGGAGTGCGCTTAGAGAGGATAATGGATGTTGATATTCTTTTATTTATTGAAAAATCTTGTCGAGGTGGAATTAGCCAATGCTGCTGTAGATATAGTGAAGCCAACAATAAATATATGGAAAACTTTAAACCGGATGAAGAAATAAAGTATTTCATGTACTATGATGTGAATAATTTATATGGATGGGCCATGTCGCAGCATCTTCCAACCGGAAATTTTAAATGGATTGATAATGTTGATGTTATGAATGTTGATGATAATTCACCGATCGGCTACATGTTGGAGGTAGATCTTGAATACCCGCAGGAGCTGCATAATTTACATAAAGATTTTCCATTTTGTCCCACTCATTCAACACCACCAGGATCAAAACAAGGTAAACTTTTAACCACTTTATACACCAAACAAAAATATGTTATACATTACCGCAACCTAAAACAATGTTTATCACATGGACTAATACTGAAGAAAATTCACCGCATTTTCACCGAAAATTTAGTAGCGGTTGAATTAAGAAAGCTGGTTGTTAAATTCGATAAACTATTATACATTGGTATGGCAATTCTCGATATTTCTAAAATAGCACTATACGAATTCCATTATGATTTTATGCAAAAAGAGCTGGATGCTGATAAATGCAAAATAATGTACATGGATACTGATTCATTAGTATACGAAATAAAAAATGCCGATATATACAATATTATGAAAAGAAGCATAGATAAGTTTGATACTAGCGATTATCCTATGAACAACCAGTATAATATGCCGCAAGCAAATAAAAAAGTTCCTGGACTGATGAAAGATGAATTAAATGGCAGAATAATGACAATGTTTGTAGGTTTAAGGTCTAAAATGTATGCCCTTAAAATAGATGGTGTTGATGAAGTAAAAAAAGCAAAAGGAGTTAAGAAGAACGTTGTGATGAAAACTTTGCAGATTAGCGATTACATTGAATGTTTGCAAAATTCAAAAAGCAAGGGAGCTGAGCAAAAAAGCATTCGTTCATATAACCATAAAGTGTACACTTTAAACCAAGCAAAGATCGCTTTAAACCCACAGGATGATAAATGCTGCATTATGGACAACGGGATCGATACACTACCATGGGGCCATTTTTCAGCACAGCAGCAAGAAGACATGGATGTAGAATAAAACATAAGTGCAATATGTAAATAGTATGAATAAAAGCATTTAACGTTTTATAAAAAAATTTGTTTTATTTAAAAAATAAATCCCTTATTACAAAAACATTTTTCAGAGCACATCGGCCTTGGTGTATTATGCAAGATAAGCCATTTGTTGTTGTTGCTGTTAGATTAGGGTAGCCCTCCTCTTCCACATCATATATGGTTAGTTCCTCTGCAAATATTTCCTGAATCCATTGTTTCTTTTCAGCTCCTTTAACATAGCTTATTTTGTCATGCAGCAGATCTCCAATTAAATATAGTTTGCGGTAAGGAATATATCCATCACCCCATCTGAATCCATGATGATTACGTCTGAGCCATTCAACCTGCTTCTTTTCAGATCGAGTTAGATGTTTATGGTGAAATGGTGGTTGGAATATGTAGTGCTGCACTTGATTTTCACAATTTAAAATGGCCAATTCTTTGAAAATAAATTGATTGTTTTGTAATTTGAATCCTTGAATGTCGATGATAATGGTATCCATTTCAAGCAATTTTCCTGACTTCGTTGGTTAGAGGTGTATATTCCACTATTCGATCATGCAGCAATAAACAGTATGCTGTTGTGTTGGCGGGGACGTTTTCTGATGTTTTGAACTCCAACCTTATATCCACAGGACCTGTTTTGATGGTTTCGTTTTGTCGTGAGCAATCAATGACTGAGATCGGAGCATCACGCATAAACTCTTCCCTTGAGAGCAGTGGCTGGAACTGGCGTCCATAGTATGAAGTTTGGAATTTTATATACATATCATATAGCAGAGCATATTTACTCACATCAAATTTCAGGTTCAAATCATCATATGGGTATGATTCCTAATTCAAATGCACTTTAACATCTGTCAGGTTGCAGTGGTCAAACTTGCTAGCATCCTTTGTTTTATCATTTTTACGGTTTGTTTGGAGAGCTAGTATGACATATCGGGACTTTTCCATCTGTGATGACGTTTTGACAGACCACGTGTGATGAGTCGTTCCTGGTAGCGTGGGGTACTCATATATGTCCCAGCTCCTGAATGGCATTTGTATTTCACGGCCGCTTTCAATGATTTTATATAAACCAATTTTCTCATGGTCAGCAACATTAACATGGGGAATGCGCCACTGAAGTTTCGATATTGAAATGTTTACATCATCTGTTGGTGATATGACTGCATCTTCATCCATCCTGCTTCGTATTAATATGAGTTCATGTTTAGCGTTGGCGATAATTTTTTTGTAATCTTCAGCAAAGCCTAGCAATGTTTTTAGAGGGATGCAGAAATTGAAGAATCCATTGGGGGATGTAATTGATTCATCTGGTGACCAGCTAGCGTTGTATAACATGCGGCTCTCATTTTGGTTTAATGATATGTAATTTTTTAGTGTTGTTGCTATTCCAAGATTTCGAGTTCTATCAATTTCAACACCGTTAATCTCATAGCGAATTTCCTCAAAGAGAAACGCTACAGCATTGTTTACTAGCCCTGCAGTGTCCGATATTGTTCCATCAGGTTTAGTTACTGTTCCCTCAATGTATATGAAACTTTCAACTGGCAGGATATACAGATCTTGGTTTTGTACTGGAATGCGGGTTTCATCGCTGTTTTTGAATGAAGAGGTGAATGATGAGTAGGTGTGGTAGTCAATTTTTGTTATGCTATTATCATGACTCGTGCCTTCAGTAATGTTCAAGATGTTGTTCATTGTTTCAAATTTAGTCCTATTGATTTTAGAAATTGTATATTATCAGCTCTCAATTGACGTCTTGTTCGCTTCAAGGTCGTCGGTTGACTAATGTTTTCTGAGAAGTTTATCTTGTATATATGCTTATTGCTGCTGTTGCTGTCGTAGATTATCATTCTGCGGCTTTAAATGTAGTCTGATAGTTATCGTTTCACCTCGAAAATTTATTAAATCTCCGTCCTGATCAATGAGCTTAAGTGTGAGTGAACATACACGTTTGACGTTCACAGGTAAATAGATCACATTCGCGGGAACCTCTACTATTTTATAGCCTGGTCCTACGGTTGGAGCAAATTCATGCAGCATATGCACATGTTTATTGTTGATGTATGAGCCTGATATGATGTTGCATTCAACCCGTATAGTATTAACTTTTATAATATTGACAGGTAAATCTGATGCATGTAGTATATTTGCATCCAATACACGTTTTCCAAATCCCAACAGCGGTGCGATAGATCGCTCTTTATCAAAATGTATAACTTCGGTGGCTTTCTTTTATTTCACTCCTCAGGGTATTATTGTTTGCTCTTATTAAGACTGTTGTTTTGCTGCTGCTGCTGCTCTTATTTAAACTTTGTTGCACTGAAGCTGCTATGTCATCAATCTCGTATGATCCAACAGGTATTTCGATACATACATGCATTAAATTGTTGCTCTCATCAATATTCGGTATAGAATTGTATGTTTGAAAATCTATTAACCCGCAAACGTAATCCCCAGCTAATTCCAATGGTGGAAAGTATTCGGCGCTGAGAACTGATGTATTGCCGGTAAGAGAGAGTGTTATCGACATGGCTAGTTGTTATGAAATGTCTATGTTTACACTTGAAGGTCTTTATTTATACATTATGTAAGAATTCTAAGCACAAGTGTCCACAAATCACTGAGTTGAAATTTTGATGAGCTGTATAGTTGTATGTGACTGCATCACCCAAATAATTTACAACTTCCTGCGGCGGTTGCAGGTTTCCAAAACTATCAAAGTAATTTATGATATTTCCATTCTTCTTGTACGCTACCCAATGCGTTCCAGGTCCAGATGAAACATCTAGATTCACAATCCCACTCTCATTTTTCCATGGTTTTCTAGGTAATTGATCGCGCATAAATACTCCTCTAAAGTGGACTATGTGCTGCGAATATTTAAGCAGATCATTTTCATTGAGAGCTCTTTTGGGTAGCGACTTGAGTAGTTTTTTGGTTGAGGGTTGAGGAAAAGTCCCGGTCCTTTCCTATATGGCTTTAGAAATAATCCTTGCCCACGTTTTCCTAGTGCTATAGCTTCCATTGCCTCATTATGACTTCTTGTAGCTCCTGACGTGCGCTGCTTGCAGCGTTTACAGCTTTAGCTATGCCTGCTGCACCTCCAGATAGCGCTCCAACAGCTGAAAGACCTGCAAAAAGTGGGACTAGGAATGGTAAAACACCTCCTACTTTAGTCACTGGTATCACTCTAGGTGTAGTGTATGATTTTTTCTTTCCCTTAATAACATTCTTTGCTGCACTTAGGGCAATTTTAGTAGCTTCCAACAGGTCTTTTGGCTTCTTCAGCTTTAAAATGTTCCGAGCATTGCGCACAACTTCACGGAATGATGGACGTAAAGTATTCTTCTTCTTCTTCGAGCAGGTAATTTTTGCCTTGACACCCATTCCAACTTTGATTTTAGCTTTCATTGCGTTTGTTATTAATAGCGCGTTAGCACGTTCTGCAAAGCTGGCGTCTCTAGATGTTACTCGCTGCCAGGCTTTTTCTTCTAATATATGGTCAGCTATATGCCGATCACTTAAGTCCTTATGATCTCGATATGCAATATCATGCTGTTTGCAAGCTGCATCGAGTGGGTTAATACCTGGATCACCGCGGGCTAGTCTTTTAGCTAACTTTGTTCCTGGACCACAGTACTGATATCCTGGGAGATGAAGCTCAAGTGGTAACTTATTTATAAGAGAGTTTAATAGACCTCTCCCCTCGGTAGCTTTTTGTTGAATGATGCGTTTCTCACTATGGTCTATCATTTTATACGTTTACAGCAAGACTGATAAAAATCTATAAAGTGCTGGTATTTATAGGGATTGTGTTAGTGTTCAACATGAGGTTTATCAAGCAACAAGCGTGTCTACCAGTTAGAAATACTGATGTGGAAATTGCAAGTACATCGAAGAAGCATGGAGTGCTGCTGCCAAAAAGTATAAGAGGAATTATTGTTGGACCATCGAATTGTGGCAAGACAAATGTTATGCTAAGTTTACTGGAGCATCCCAACGGGTTGCGATTCGAGAATATATACATTTACTCAAAGTCGCTAAGTCAGTCGAAATATGAGTATTTAGGAGAAGTTGTAGCCCGCATATCAGGCTTGGGTTATTATACGTTTTCTAATAACTGTGATGTTATACCACCAGAGGAAGCAAAGTCAAACTCAATTTTCATCAATTTTCATCTAGAGCCTACTTTTGTATGGGACGGCATAACGGCATTGATAGCTTTTACCTCTGTCAGACATATACACATATACCAAAGCATCTAATCCGCGATAATGCAAACTTTCTTATCATATTCAAACAAGATGATTTGAACCTGAAGCATATATACAACGATCATGTAAATAGTGATATGGAATTTGCAAAGTTCAGAAAAGCGTGTGCAAACTGTTGGAAAGACAAATATGGATTCTTAGTAATTGATAAGGATAGCTCCATGGATAAAGGTCGATATCGAAAAGGCTTTGATGCTTTCATGAGCCTATAAAGGATCCAACCTAATCAGCTGACCAGGTTTACCAGGTCTGTCTAGCTGGTCTGTCTGGCTGGTCTCTCTGTCTAGCTGGTCTGTCTGCCTGTCTAGCTGGTCTGTCTGTCTAGCTGGTCTGTCTGTCTAGCTGGTCTGTCTGTCTAGCTGGTCTGTCTGGCTGGTCTGTCTGGCAGGTCTGTCTGGCCGGTCTGTCTGGTTGGTTTGTCTGGTCGGTCTGTCTAGCTGGTCTGCCTGGTCTGTCTGGATCTATATAAGTGCTTATTAGCATAGCTGTATATCATTGTAGCTGTAACCGTCAGTGTAGCAACATGAATGAGAAGTTGTTGAAGGATATTATAAAAACACGTGATGCTATACGAAGAAAGTATAAAGCTCTCAAGACTGGTAAAATTGAATCTGAAGCTCAATTGGAGGAAACCTTTAAACCAATAACCAGCACGCTGAAAAAGCTTACAACAACAACAACAACTGCACCGGTGAAAATTGAACCAAAGGAAGAAGAAGAAATTAAACAAGAAAGCAATGAAGAAGCATACACACCACAACCACGTAAATACTTAAAGCTAGAGCCGCATAGCATGAGTTATTCATAACTGTCATAACAAAGTGGTGGCCGTGTTTTTGTTAGTGATAAGTTTTTGGTGTTTTTCTCGTTTTTGTTTGGTTTTTAAGTGTAATTTTGTGGCAACCACTTGTTTTTAATGCACTTAATCCCTTTTGTGTTGATAAAAAGCAATTAATAGGGAATTGGTTTGCTTTGGTGCAAAAGTAATGTTCTCAGTGCTTGTGCAGTTATCTGGTACTTGTGCTGTGGTAATTAGTTTCGTCTGGTTTCTGTGATCCTTGTTTTGTGTGCCGGAATATTTTTCAAGGTATTTCAAGTCTTTCTGCCATTCATTTTCATTTTAATAATTTTGTTCATTTGACACAAATAAAAAAGCTCTCAGCATTTTTCTTTATTATTATTCGCCTAAGGGTATGCAGCGACTTTAAACTAGGGCACTAGTTTCTCAAACTGTTTTCATATATCAGCTGCCGAATTTGTTTTTAAAAAAAAAAAAGTACAATTTCGGGGTTAACCATTTTTTTCAATTTGGGGTTTTATTTTTTAACCGGATATTCTTACTGTCTTTCTACCATGGCGGGTCACCAGTTTTGCAAGCTGTGCTCTTTGGAAATTGTCCAAGATGGCATTTCTTGCGATGGCGTCTGTGGAGGTGTTTTTCACTCTGCCTGCTTCAGTGCCAGTGTCAGCTGCACTTCGGCGGCCCCTAGAGGGTCCACTTGCCGTGAATGCTCTGACATAAGACCCTGTCATGTGCTGAGGTTGATGAAAGACATCTCTGATGTTTTTATCGACGGACATGAAAAAGTCATTGGCCGTATAAACTCCTTCTCTGGTAATATCGCGCACTTTCAGATGCTAGCCGATGACGTCCAGGCCATCAACGTCCGGCTTGACTCTTTCTCTGACACCCTGGCTTCTGTTGTGTCCAACTCGGGTTCCTTGTTGAATAAGTTTCACGAAATTTCTTCCCGGGTTGCAACAGCCGTAGAATCGATTGACGACATACATTCGGCCATCCTGAATCCTGTGGCCACCTCTTCTTGCACTTTCAACTCCTCTGCTTCTCTTCATCCTATACTGGATGATATTAAAAGGAGTACGAGGCGTGTTCGGGCTGATATAGAATCGCTGTCAACAGCAGTGGTTCAAAATCACAATGTCCTGAACTCTCTCTCTTTGAAATTTGAAAGCGTCCTCGATAGGAAAAACTCCCCCTCTGCGGTGGCGGTACCTGATGGCGCCCAACAGGTAGGGGAGCAGATTCTTTCCCCACCTTGCTCCACGGCTGCTTCTATCTCCGAAAATATTATCCTCACACCGGCGGAAAACAATTCAATCGCGCCAGGTCCTAAAGCGCGTCGTAAAAGTCGCAGGAATGGTCGAAGTCGTCAAGCCACCTCTGGTGATGGTGTCACCTTGAGTTCCTCGCCCCGCGTTCTAGTGACAGAGTCGACCTCTGAGACTGCCTCAATATCACCCTCTTCGCCTCCAATAGTGAGTGATCCCCCGGTCACTGAAACTGCTGATCCTCTGGGACCTTGTATCCCTCTGGTTACTGTCCCGAGGCCTTTAGATATCTTCATCTCCCGTTTCTCTCCTGAAACTAAGGTGGAGACTATCCTCGAATACTTAAGAATGAAATCTATAGACCCTGGGACGCTTTTGTGCAGAAAAGTCAGCAAGGCTTCCAAGCCTGTTGCTTCTTTTGTTTTGTCTGCACCGCCTGACATTGCCGAGACTATTTTGGACCCTGGTTTCTGGCCTGCAGGTGCCCTTACCAAGATTTTTGTCCCGCGTACCCGTACTCGAACCCATCATGCAAACGCTTCCACTCCGAGCGCTGCGCTGATGCCAAAAAACTCGAGACGCTTTCCCTCTACTACCAGAACGTAAGGGGGACCAGGTCTAAAACTAACTACATCCTTCAGGCAACGGCGGCTAGTGGGTTCGATGTCATAGCATTCACTGAAACCTGGCTCCATGAAGGCATTCTTAATGCTGAACTCTTCGATTCCTCCTATCAAGTCTTTCGTAGGGACCGTTACACTGACTCGGAAGCTCGTGGGGGTGGCGTACTTCTTGCTTGCAGCAGCCATCTTAATTGTATCCCAATTTCGCTTCCTAGTTTCTCCAACCACCTTGACGTTGAGCTTGTCGCTCTCAAAATTTCCTTTTCTAAATCTAAACTCTACCTGCTGTGCTGCTATATCCCACCAGATATGATAAGCACACTTGACGATGGAGGTAAGAACCTTTATGATATTCTCATCTCTTGTGTTGATCATATCCAGTGTATGATGGACACCGGCGATGAACTACTACTTTTAGGCGATTTCAACTTACCCAATATTCAATGGGTATATGTCGAAGATGACGATAACTACCTCCCTGAAGGGAACTTTAATCTTAAAGAGTCCTGTTTTCTCAATTCCCTATTCTCACTCGGCTTGAACCAAATGAGTGGGGTGACTAATGTGTTGGGGAGGCAGTTGGATCTTGTATTTTTTACGGACTCAGTCAACATGACTATTGAACCCAGTCCAATAGTCATATCATCTGTTGACAATTACCATCCTCCTCTGTTGCTCAATTATTGCTTCAATTCTGAGAATAATCCTTGTCCGGAGGTGGTATCCCATGCCTTTAACTTCAAAAAGGCTAATTTTAGTGAGCTGTCATCTAAGCTTGCCTTGATTAATTTCAACAGTTTACTTTCTGCAAATGAGTTGGATGACGACGTGGCACGATTTTATGGCGTACTATACGAAGCCCTGATTTCTTGTGTACCTTATGAGCCTCAAAAATTACCCAGTTCATCTCTACCTTGGTTCAATAATGAGCTCAAGCATTTGAAAAATCAGAAGAACAGACTCTGGAAATCCTATTTAAAGAGAAAGGATACTCCGAGTCTCAATTTATTTATAAATTGTTACAACCGATTTCGCTCTCTTTCTTCTTCTCTGTATCGTGAATATCTTAGCTGTATGAACGATAAAGTGTTCACTGACCCAAAAAATTTCTTTAAATTCGTCAACTCTAAGAAAAAGGTTGATAACTACCCTAATACCATGCAGCACACGGACTTGTCTAGTAGTGAGTCGCATGCGATTTGCAACATGTTTGCCTCATTCTTTCGTCAATCTTTCTCACCTTCTGACTTTCAGCCTAACGACAATAATTTCCGCCACATATTTACTAACCGTGAGGCGAATATTTTACCTCTCTCAATTACCAGTGCTGATATTGTCAAACATATAAACGAACTCCCATTTGACTTCACCTCTGGCCCCGATGGTATTCCTCCTGCTGTCCTTAAGTCCTGTGCAGAAGTTCTCCAGTCTCCTCTGAAAATCCTCTTTCATAAATCCCTTGACAAAGGGTACTTCCCTACTCTTTGGAAGAATTCGTTCATAATCCCTATTCACAAGAGTGGTAGCAAGAACGAAATATCGAATTATAGACCAGTTGCAAAGTTGTCTGTCATTCCGAAACTCTTTGAATCGATTATCTATTCCGCAATCGCGCCTATCTGCAGGAGGTTGGTATCAACGAACCAACATGGCTTTCTTGCAGCTCGTTCCACTACCACAAATCTTCTTGAGTTCACTTCTCATGCTGTCGAGGGCTTCGTTTCCGGTTGCCAGACTGATTGCGTTTACACTGATTTTAGTAAGGCATTTGACAAGCTCTCCCACTCCATTATACTTCTTAAATTGAGGATGTTAGGCTTTCCACGAGCCCTTCTAGCATGGTTCCAGTCTTACTTAGCTGACAGGACCTACCAAGTTCTTTTTCGTGGATCCAAATCGGTAACCATTGAAGCGTCATCCGGTGTTCCTCAAGGAAGTCATCTTGGTCCCCTGCTCTTTATCCTATCAATTGATGACATTGTTCCCTTGCTAAGACACTGTAGAATCTTGATTTACGCTGATGACATCAAATTGTATCGTCACATAAAGAGTATCGAGGATTGCAAACTTTTGCAAGCTGACCTTGACACCTTTTACTCTTGGTGTGTGAACAACAACCTGGTTCTCAATATTAGTAAATGTGAAACCATGACTTTTGGGAGAGGTCGTAGTCCTATAATTTTTAACTACACCTTTTCTAACGAGAGTGTCCGTCGTGTTAATTTTGTAAAAGATCTCGGGATTAGATTTGATAGTAAACTCGATTTTGCTGCCCACATTAACTATATTGCTTCCAAAGGTAGTTTAGTCCTGGGTTTTATAAAAAGGTGGTCCAAAGAGTTCAATAACCCCTTGATTACTAAACACCTTTATATCTCTCTTGTCAGACCATTACTCGAGTATGGGTCCCAGGTTTGGTCTCCTCACTACTCCTCGCACGTTGGAAGAATTGAGTCAGTTCAAAGGAGGTTCGTTCGATTCGCACTGAATCATCTTCCTTGGGATAACCCAATAGTTCTTCCACCATATGAATCTCGGCTTAAGTTACTCAACTTAAGCTCTCTTTGCAGGCGTCGTGAGGTAGCCGATGTTGTATTTGTTCATCAGCTCCTTAATGGAAAGGTCGACTCAGGTTTTCTGAGTCGCCGTACATCGTTTAGAGAGAGTGGATACAATTTGAGAGGGCCACCTCTCTTACACACCAACTCCTCTAACACGAATTACGGCAGATTCGAGCCTGTTAATCGCATGCTCATTAATGTGAATAAAAATATTGATGTTTTTAGCGTGAGCATTAGTAAGGACGTCCTTAAAAGGAGCCTTTTCAATCTCACTTGACTGACTTTTCTTGCACGCTTCTTTGTGTATTGCATTTATTATTGTTTTAAGTTATATGTTTTTAACACTTTTTATGTTTGCATGTCTTAGCTGAGCCACTGTGCAGTGGTAAATGTGACCGCGTTTGTGTGCAGGGACCGGACCGGCTTGGTACCGGAGTGCCGGGGAGGGTCGAGAAGGAGCCTGCATTTTCGATCGCATGCTCGTTATGTGGTGTTTTCTCTTCTTATACCTTTTTTGGTGCTTTCGGCTGGTTCGGTTCCTGCACATAGGCGTGGCCCGTTTCTCAGCCCAGCTGAGAAGTGTACCTTCTGAGCTAGAAGGATAAACTCTATTATTATGATATTCTGAGGATGATGATGAACAGTTTGTCACACCTATAAAAGAACCGAAATTAGAGTCTGCAGATCTGATACTAAGTAAATATAAACAGCTACTTGAAAATGATAGCACGAAAATTGATAAAACGTATGGGGTGTACTATCAGAATGATGTGTGGAATATTGGTAATTCGAGATTAAAAGTTGATAAAGAACTCTTTCTTATAGGCGACAAGCAGTTTAAGATAACTGAAGGTCTAGCCGAATTAATTTTTATGAAAAAGCCTCGGGGTTACTCAAAAGAAGACTTGTCCAATTATCAAGCAATTGTAAATGACACATGTGCTCACAGACGTGATTTTAAGGAAAACCAGCAAATAAAAGGAACAAATAGCTTCAAATATAGAAACATAATAAAAAAGTTGATTCGCACTCCTCATACTGGAACGGGAATAATGCAAATTCCAAAGAAAAATATCGACTACATTTATTGGGATGACCCCAATGAGCTAGTTGATATACTCCGAATATTAGCAGCATCACAGCAAGCTGGGAATAATAGCCATAGTAATGAAATAGTGTCAATTATTGAGGAGTGGCGGGAAGCTGACATTATAGTATAAATAATCCCACGCACATAAAACTATTTACATTTCGGAAATGAGCGTTGACAAGTCTGGTCGATCTTCGAAACGGCAAAAATTTGGAGCAGTGGGTGATCGCGGTCCACCTGGAATTCCTGGAAAAGACGGTGCTGCTGGACCTAAAGGAAATGGTTTTAATTTAACACCAGATGGTGACTATGATCTTGCCTTAAAAAGAATCAAAAACCTAGGTGATCCAAAAGAAAAGACTGACGCTGCAACCAAAAACTATGTTAATGATGAAATACGGGAAAACACAGACAAAGCAGTAGAGAATCTAACGTTGTTTATATATGGTGAAATTGCGAAGATTGAAAATTATATATTCGCGAGCATAATTAATAAAAAGACTCAAAATGGTGCCTTTGAGTAAGAAGCAAGTAGTGAATGAGCTCCACAAACCTGCTCGTCGGAATTTTACTAGACGGAGAGTTATCATTAAAGGTCTGGATGATTTGTGGCAGGCTGACTTGGTGGAAATGGATGCATATAAACATGTAAACAAAGGATTCCGCTACTTACTGACGGTAATTGACACATTTTCTAAGTATGCTTGGGCTATGCCAATTAAAAGAAAAACCGGTCCAGCAGTTACAGAAGCGATGCAATCAATATTCAAAGAAGGACGTACACCTAACAATTTGCAGACAGATGATGGCAAGGAATTCTACAACTCTCACTTTCAACAGCTAATGAGCAAATACAAAATTAACCACTACTCAACATATACATCGCTTAAGGCATCAATAGTGGAAAGATTCAATCGAACTTTAAAGAGCATGATGTGGAAGGAATTTAGCATGAATGGATCCTACAAATGGTTTTCTATGATGAAAAAACTGCTATCACAATACAATGCGAAAAGACATCGAACAATCAAAATGCGCCCTTGTGATGTCAATAGGACAAATGAGAAGCTGCTTCTTGCTACAGCCTATAATCACATCAAAATTGTCCCTTCATCTGCATATAAAATAGGAGACCGCGTTCGTATAAGCAAATATAAACATGTATTTGAAAAAGGCTACACCCCAAACTGGACAACTGAAATTTTCAAAATCTCTAAGGTTCAACTGACTAATCCAGTGACATATCAACTTGAGGACTACCAGGGCAACCCCATTAAAGGAGGATTCTATGAAAAAGAATTGCAGAAAGCTAAACATCCTGATCTCTACCTTGTTGAAAAAATATTGAAAAAGAGTGGTGATAAAATTTATGTTAAATGGCTGGGGTTTTCACCAGAACATAATTCTTGGATAAATGCTAATGATGTAATATAAGTTAAATAAAAAGACATTTTTTATAACATATTTGTTTTATTTTCAAATCTAGTATTACATATTTTCTCACGATGATGTTGGTTCAATATAGGTTCCAGGATTTTACTTGTATTGATGATTCTCTGTTGAAATCTGCATCTATCAAGGGCACATATATGCCATCGTCCCATGCGGCTAGCTCCATAAGCAAAATTCCATACATGCATGATGTGTACTTCTGGTGTTAGTATAAATCGAACCCTTTTCCGCATTCTCTACAACCGCTTTTGGTGATCCGCACATAAAAATTTACTAGGCGTTGAACTGCCTTTTTGTACCGCTCCACAAAACAGCATCCACATGTATCCGGTCCGCAGGTTGTCTTATCATTCGACCACGGGCAGTTTTGTAATGTGCTCCATGTATTGAATTAACTTTTCCAGCAGTTTCATATTCTTGAACATATCTGTACAGTTGCTCTATTTTATCCTTATGCTCCTCCAGCAGAACGCTAGAGTATTCTTCGAGAAATTTTGGGATGCTCATATTTACCTATCTTTTATCTGCTGATATCGTATGGAAGAAGAAGAAGAAGAAGTATCTTTACTCTCAAATGATGATGATTGTGTTGATTTAATAGATAGAGAATTTAGCTGATATTTTAATTCTTTTACTTTGCTTCCTTTATCACCTTTTTCCTCAAGCAATCTGGTAGAATCCTTATAACCGCTCATAACAGCAACCAGAAGAAAACTAACCTTACATTTCCCTCTTCAGATATTTATATACATAATAGTAATTGAATCAAAGATCATTCCGAAGCGCAAAATCACACTTAAGCTTAATTTAATTCTGACCAGAATCTCCCCCGTCCCCACAAAGCCTATTTTTAATTCTAAGTGGCACATCGCCCCACTCGCAGCAGCCCTGATCGAAGATGCTTACAAACCCACCACAACTCCAACAACCAAAGCTGCCGCACCGAAGTTCAACTAGCCTCACACAGGTGGCGCTCACACCGAAACAAATCTTAAACATCTCATCGGGGCCACCTCATCCAAGACCCGCACACACACACACACAAACCTAAAACACCTCATGCACGTAGCCAAAGAGCTTTCACCCAAGCCCACGCCACCCCAGGACCAGCCCCAGCACCACACCCAGCACCACCTCCATCCAAGACACAAACCTTAAACACCTCATACACGTACGCGAAGAGCTTTCACACCCACCTCATCCCAAATCCCATGGGGCATGAAGCCACCTTATCCAAGACACATACCTAAAACACCTCATACACGTACACGAAGAGCTTTCACCCCAAATCCCATGCCACCAGGAAGCCACCTTATCCAAGACGCAAACCTAAAACACCTCCTACACGTAGACGAAGAGCTTTCAGACCCCCCCAAATCCTATGCCGCTACGAAGCCACTTCTCAGGTGGCCCTACTACTCATCGCATTCCTCAGGCTTGAGTTCCACGTTTTGATTTTTCACTTGAAAGGCCCTATTTGCGTCACGTAGGTTTTGATGAGCAATTCTGAGTCTTTCCATGAGAACTGCTAATTCTTCGAGATTATCCTCAATAATTTCAGCATCACTGATTTTTAGCTCCATATTATTTAAGGACTCGTTTACCGAATTAACAACTCGCGTTACTTGGCCGCGTGCCGCCGATCTTTGTGAAGCCACCATCTACCGTTTTCTAGTAATTTTCCACGTCCCGGTTTCGGCACCAAATATAAAAACATGTACAAGAAAACGCCACCGGTGTGGATCAAATTACTTTATTTCAAGAATTATAAAAGATTAGTTTTAATAGTTTAAGAATCGTAACGCGACGTTCTCGAAGGGTTCATATCGCAGACTGACTTTAACGGTGCGATGTAAAACAGCACGTAGGCATCATTCTTTTCTTGTCGTGCTTGTGTCTGTAGGTGAAGTTCGAAACGGTGTTGCCAGATTTTCAACAGACCATAGTTGTTTCTGGCCATTTCGTTGCGTAGTGCAGCTGTGTTGATTCGAGCCTGATCAGCGGATACAAAGCTTTTCAGCGTTGTACTGCGCTCTCGGAGCACCATACCAACAAGAAAGGGATCCGAGTCGAAGTTGGCACCTCGGTACGTTCGTACCGTCATCAGACCCGAAAGGTGGCGGCGGTCTATCAACACATGGTCTATTTGATTGCGAGTCGCCCCATCAGGAGATATCCAGGTGGTTTTAGGGATATCTTTATGCGCAAATCTGGTACTTGCAACGACCAAGTTCTCTATAACTCGCTGTCCATTGTCATTAGTGTTCTCATGCAAGCTGTGGGTGCCGACATATTGATTTTTTTACAAGACTGTTATATTGCATTGTCACGCGAAGTATGCATATGGCCAAAATTTGGGGTTGATCAGTTACATGAAAGTAGGTCAAAATGAAGTTGCAAGAGGCGTAGAACGTAAAAAATGGTGAAGCTAATTACTAATTAATTAATTAAAAAAAACGAATTAAAATTTCGAAAAACGGAAAGTTTTAGGCATCTGTTTGGGAATCCATGCATATACAAAAATACAAAAAAAAATCAGATTTCTGTCTCTTCTAGTTTGGCTTCAACGCGTGACGGTACGCACAAGCAGACACACAGACAGACACTTTCTTTTATTAATATAGATTACGCCAAACAAGACAACTTAAACTATATTACACAGGGATAACTTATAAATATCAGTTACAGTACCATTGCAGTCTTATTCATATTAGTCAGCCTTGGCATCTAATTTATTTTTTTGCCACACAAAAAATGATTACAGAGTATATCTTCATTGTACATAACGAGTACAAAAGAGTACCAAAGGGAGATTAAACTTAGTTATAGTGTTAGTTAGTTAGTTAGGTAATTCTGGTGACAGGAACGATATCAAGTTTTTTTTGAAGGATATTTTGCTAAATCCAGGGGAGAAGCAGAAACTGTGGCCATTAAAAATCATACAACATCTGTTTACGGGCTCGTTCTTTGCATATTCGGTCCGATGAGAATATTCTCTAAGCATTTTCGCATTTCGTCGTTGAGTTTGATCCTGTCTGACAGAAACTGAATTTTGATCTTATCGTTTAATACTTCCAAAGTAAAGCATGAAATAAGAAACTTACGCCTAAGAAACAGCGGCATGAGATCCAACACTTTGAGCCTGTCCATGCAGGGCGGTAGGCTTTGGAAATCACGTGGGCCATATAAATTTCTCAGAGCAAAGAGTAGAAACTACTGCTTACCTGGTATATAGGATCTCAGATCGGGCACGCGTATTCTAAAATTGGGCGGACTAGCGAACAGAAAAGGGTTTTTGTAACTAGTGCGTTGTCAAATTCCTTGGCTCTTCTCTTTATGAAGCCTAGAAGTTTGCTAGCTCTGGCAATAATATTATCGTAGTGCAAATTAAAATTTAATTTTTTGTCCAGGACAACACCTAGATCTACAATTTGATCAACACGGTCTAGTGCCGTACCGTTGAGATAATAGTATTGCAGCTGTATGCTTTTTTTACGAGAGAAAGTAATTACGTGGCATTTACTGGTGTTAAGTTGTAGTTTATTGGTGGTGCACCAGTCTTGTAACGTATTTAGTTTCGACTGAAGAAGAGTTACGTCATCACGCGAATTAATGACACTTCTTCTGACAGGTCTGAGATGAATATATTGAATAGAAGTGGGCCAAGGTGACTACCCTGAGGGACTCCGGAAGTAACTTCGATTTCTTTTGACAGAAATCCTTGAAATCTAACGGCCTGTGTTCTTCCGGTGAGATATGATTGTATCCATCTTATAACAGGACCAGATATTCCAGTTTTAGTAGTTTTATCTTTAAAATATGGTGGTCGACACGGTCAAAGGTCTTACTGAAGTCAGCATAGACAGCATCGATTTGATAACCGTTCTCCATACCACAAAGTAGTTCCGAGGTTAGTTGTTACAGATAATCATGTTACAGATAATAAGCAACATCCCATCAAAATCATATAAAGTCCCAGACGCGAAATCCACGCGCGGTCTATCTTCCCACATACCGCAAAATTCTTGGAAGTACATTTGAAGTACATTTAACTCTTAATTCAGGTGCCAATGCACATACATTTCCGTTGCTCCAGACGCCACCTAATCATTTTTTGTTGCACAAGTTCCCACGGAGTTTCGCCCGCCAAAAAGCTGTTACATTTTTATAGATTAAAATAAAAGTCAGTCTATGTTTAAAAGTCGTTCAATAAAGTTCTATTTGTCGCTTATAAAGTAACTAATTGTGTTTTATTTATTTTTTTTTGGTATCTTCCTACCTTTAAAGAAAACTGGCGCAGTCGGTAGGATGCGCATCGCGAGTTAGTAAAAAGATTTATTTTTCGCGTGTATTTTTAAATACTTTAATGTGCATCGTTTTAAAAGTGCATTAGTTACGGAAAATTCGTAAAAAGATTTACGTACATTTATAGTACAGTGACAAAGTGAAATAGTTTTGCGATAAGATTCGCAAACTTAAAAGGGAACAATTGAAACTCGTTCTTGTAATAAGATTTACAAATCGATAACGCTTTTTCCCAAATACGAAAAGTTTTTTTTCTAAACACTTTTCTAAAAGCAAGTGAAAGTAAAGCGTGAAATCCAGCAGACGGCAGACATAGACTCCAACCGGAGGTTGTATCAATTTGAAGGCAAAAATCCCAGGCCCTAAAGGAATCCAGCACTATCAACAATCAACAATATTCAACAATTTTTAAAAGCATCCATTTTCTTAGGATTTACCAAGGTCAGAAATCTTTCTAGCAGATTATTTTTCTTTTATATTATTTAATTGTTACATTTCAAAAAACATAAATATTGATTGATCTTAAAATATTGCAAAAATATTATTGCAAAAATAATACATATTTTAGTTAGTTTTAAGTTTTATTAAATTGAAAGGTTTTTCTTTTTATTTTGTGAAATTGTGTTTAATGAATATATATCAGTGCGTTTTCTTTTCCGGTAATATAAATTAGTGCGATATTTTGTTGATCGATTCATGACGGACGAAAATTACTTCGACTACATAGAGTCAGCTCGCGAACAATCTAGACAAATTTCGGAAATTTTGCAAAATTTTAACAGTAGAGAAACGACTTTTGGTTCCACACCCACAATGTTAACCCTCACAATCGATCCCCTAAAATATCTAACGGGTATACCTGAATTTAATGGTGATTTTCGAGAACTACAAAATTTTGTTGATCTCATAGATAAAATCCACCCCGTTCTAGCCAGATACGATGGCGTGTCCCAAAGCATATTCTCAGATGTGATCAAGTCAAGACTCCGCGGCAAAGCTCGTGAGGTTATAGAAATCAATAATCACATTACACAATGGTCCGATATGAAGGCTATTTTAGTGAACAATTTTGGAGATCGGCTATCAGCAGAAGAACTGTTCGATAACCTTAGATCCACCCGGTTCAAAACCACAAGTGTAGATTTTTATAACGAAATAAAATCAATCCTTCGAAGATTAAACATAAAAATTAAGCAAACATCCGAGCAAGATGATGCTTCTAGAGACACGATTATTAATAGCAACAAATCCTCTGCATTAACCATTTTTAAAAACAAACTTCCAGAGCCCATGCGCTCAATATTATATTGCCGAAATCCCCAAAGTTTAGAGGAAGGAATTAATATTCTTCACGAATCCGGTTACGCATATTTTAACCCGAACCAACCCAACAGACCTAACAACCATCAAGTTAACTCACGGTATGAAAGAAATAGGGAAAATCAAAACCGAAGGAACTTCGAAAGAAACGATCCTTCCAGAAGAAATCAGTATCCAAATCAACGTAATACCACCCAGAATGATCAGAATTACTCTACCCAAAATCCCAGAACCTTTAGGCAAAATTACGACAGAAATAGTAATAGTAATAATAATTACACAAATAGAAGGCAATTCCAGCCCCAATTCAATCCAACTGCAACAACTTCCAGACAAGCAGGTAATAATTATACAAACCATGAGAATCAATATCCTTATAACAATTCCCAATTTAACAACCAACAAGATCGCAATGGCAATCGATTACCAACCCCCGAACCTATGGAAGTTAATATTAACCAAGTATCAGAAAACGAACCTGAACACCAAGCACAAAATTTTCGGTCAGTAGCCTCGACCGCAAACTACCATATATCCTAATTCATGGGAATATAAGACCACTTAGATTCATCGTGGACTGTGGTGCCACGCACTCTGTAATAAATCCAGGTCTATGCCATCCTAAATATATAAATACATATACTCACCCTATCACAGTCAAAACCCTAAATCATAATGTGCAAATCGACGAAGAAGTCAACATACCTTTGTTCAAAGAATTAGGGAAATCCCAATTTATTATGAAATTCTATATTAACAATTTTCACACCGACTATGACGGACTTATTGGGAACAATATATTAATCCCTCTGAAAGCAAAAATCGATTACGAATATAACGTTCTCAGAATAAACAACATAGAAATTGGATTAAACTTCCGACTAAATAAAACTTGTTATCAGTATAATTTGCAACAAACAGGAGAACAAGAATTACCCATTCCGGTCTTACAGAGAGAAGGATTAGCATTCCTTAAAGAGCAAATCACTTCAAGCCCTAATGTCTTAATAAAAGAAGGCATATATAATGTAAATAATTATGAAGTAAACGCAATAGTGAAAGTAGCAGCGGAAAACAAAATTTGCACCGCCATTGAACCTCTGGTAACTGAAGTAGTAAACGAGGAAAACTTTAATATAATAGAACAAAACGAACAAAAACCCCTACACGAACAGATTCGTTGTAGCCATCTTAACGCAGAAGAAAAATCGCAATTATTAAACGTAATAAATAAATATAATCACATATTCTATCAAGAAAACTGTAATTTAACCTTTACTAATGCTATCAAGCATCAAATCCGTACCATGGATAATTTTCCCATTCAGGCAAAAACATATCGATACCCATATATTCACAAGGAAGAAATTAATAGGCAAATCCAAGAGATGCTAGAGAAAGGTATAATTCGACCCAGCAACTCTCCATATTCGGCGCCTGTCTGGATAGTTCCAAAGAAAATGGACGCCAGCGGGAAAGCCAAATGGCGTATAGTCATAGACTATAGAAAGCTTAACGAAGTAACCATAGACGACAAATACCCTATTCCTAATATTGAGGAAATATTGGAAAAGTTAGGTCGATGTCAGTACTTCACTACTTTGGATCTGGCGAAAGGATTCCACCAAATAGAGATCGATGAAAATGACATTCATAAGACTGCATTTTCTATAGAGAATGGTCACTATGAGTTTTTGCGAATGCCTTTTGGCCTTAAAACGGCACCTGCCACATTCCAACGCCTTATGAATAACGTACTAAGGGAATATATAAACAAAATATGTCTTGTCTATTTAGATGACATAATAATATATTCTACTTCGCTTCAGGAACACGTGGACTCTCTGAACAAAATCTTTAATCGTTTATCAGAAGTAAACCTTAAAGTACAGTTAGATAAGTCGGAATTTCTCAAGAGAGAAACCGAATTCTTAGGACACGTCGTTACACAGGACGGTATAAGACCGAATCCTAATAAAATCAAATGTATGAAAGAATTTCCTATTCCTAAAAATCAAAAGCAAATAAAACAATTCCTTGGCTTAACTGGATATTATCGCAGATTCGTTAAAGACTATTCAAAGATAGCAAAACCTATAACAAAATATCTCAAAAAGGACGTTAAACTAGATATGAACGATCCTGATTATATACGAAGTATAGAAACCCTCAAACGTCTTCTCATAACAGAACCCATCCTGCGATATCCAGACTTTAATAAAATGTTCACTATAACCACAGATGCTAGCCAATTTGCCCTAGGGGCCATCCTTTCCCAAGAAGACCATCCTATTTGCTACGCGAGTCGAACACTTAACGACCACGAGCAAAATTATAGTACGATCGAGAAGGAATTACTTGCGATCATATGGGCAACCAAATATTTCCGCCCGTACGTATTCGGACGCAAATTCCTAATAGAGACAGATCACAAGCCACTCCAATGGCTTTTCTCCATAAAGGAGCCGAATTCAAGGCTATTCCGATGGAAACTAAAATTGTCAGAGTATGACTATGAAATAAGGTATAAAAAGGGCCGCAAGAATGGTAACGCGGACGCCCTCTCTCGAATAGAAGTAAACCTTAATGAAGAGCAAGAAAATGGACTACCTTTAAGCAAATCGCCACTTAACGTCTTTAAATACCAATTAATAATAAGAAAAACAAATTCTGGTTCATTGAGAATCCAAGATAAAAATATTTTTAATAAACACAGGAAAATAATATCTGCCAAAACATTAGATTTAGAAACAGCTACAACCCTTCTTAAAACGCATTTTAATCCAAACGCGATCAATGCAATTTATGTAGAAGAACCTGAATTCTTAACAACAATCGAATCAGTTTTCTTTACCCACTTCTCCCAACATCTTAAAATTCTACGATGTACAAGATTACTCGAAGATATCCTAGACGAAGAACGTCTCATGAAATTAATCGAAGATGAACACCTGCGAAACAACCATCGAGGTATAACAGAAGTACAAAAAGAACTACAAATGAAATATTACCACCCAAAGCTTGCCCCAAAAGTTATATATTTTATTAATAATTGTGAAATATGCAATATCGAAAAATACGATCGCAAACCCGTAAAACAAATGTTTAAGATCTCAGAAACCCCATCAGCCCCTAATGAAATTATCCACGTTGACGTCTTTTACACTTTAGAAAACAATCTATTTCTTACATTCATAGACAAGTTCAGCAAATTCGCCCAAGCGATTAGAATAACAGGACGATCATGGATAGAATTTAAGAGAGCCCTATTACAATTCTTAAGCACTTCTGGTGATGTGAAAAAAATCACAGTCGATAACGAACTTGGCTTTAAAGCTATTCCTTTGCAAGATTTCTTACAACAACGAAATATCGATATCCACTTCACTTCTAATAATAACCATACCTCTAATGCAGACATAGAAAGATTACATAATACCATTAATGAACATATTAGGCTACTTAGACACGATCCAAACAAAGATATAGACACTGTCGAAGAAAAAATTCTTAAGATTATTCATTTCTATAACAATACAATTCATTCAACCACCAATAGAAAACCGATCGACTTTCACACGGGCAAAATTCCCCAAACCGAGTTCAATGAGGTAAGAGAAAGAGTACTTAAAATTAAGGAAAGGGTTATAAATAATCTCAATAAACAAAGAGAAAATATAGAAGTAGATCCAGGACCATGTTTTAGAAAAGAAATTCGTGGCGGGAAAAATCATCCTAAGTTCCGAAAAATTACCATTAAAAAGATAGACGACGATCATGTTATCGATGAAAAATCTGGATTAAAATACTATAAGTCCCATATTAAAAGAAGTAAGAAATTTCAAAATAATTCACGTCCAACCATCAAAGCAAACTTGAGAAAAAAATCTAAAAGAAACCCTTGCATTTCAGGTCAAAATGAACAACCAACGAATCAAAATCCTCCTTCTGACAATGTTAATTCCTCCACTTGTTTGCCAAACGCTTGAAATTCAGGACCTCGATAATAACAATGGGTATATAACTGTTAAAACAGATACCGTCGGTTTAATATTAAAGACGACAAAGATCCTTCACATAATAAATATTACTGAGTATGAGATTACGAAAGATTCTATAGCAGAAAACATAAAAATAATTGAGGAACATAGTAACCTCCTAGACCCCATGTTCAGCACTCTTATCCACAACTTCCGATTACTAGAGCAAAAAATAATAAATCTGAAACCTCATCTAAAACAAAAAAGAGGATTACTTAATGTTGTGGGCACAGGACTAAAATATCTCACTGGCACTATGGACTACAATGACGAACTAGAAATTAATAGCCAACTAGACACTTTAAATGACAAGACAAAACAACTAATCAAAGAAAACAACAAACAAATCCTATTTAATAACGAAATTTCAGAACAGATAAAAGTAATAACTACTCATATACAGGATCAACAAAAGATCGTCACAAAGTTTTTAAATGAAATTAACGAACAAATAAAGAATAGTATAAAAGCAATTGAAATTGAAATTATATATATGCAACAGATATATCAAATAAATTATAGCATAAACCTATTAAAAGACCATTTAGAGAATATAGAGCAAATAATTTTATCAAGCAAACTAGGTATATTATCGAGAAATATTTTAACAGAGCAAGAATTAAAAATAGTAAAAGATATAGAAAACTTGAAAAATATAAAGATTGTAGTAGCATTTAAGTTAGACATTATTATAATTATATTATTAATACCAGAATATACTGAAACAGCTTACTCAAAATTTGTTATAGAACCCATACCTAATAAACAAAGTAAAGCCTTATTTATAGAGAAAAATACCTTTATTATAGATCAATTTAATACCGTTTATGATGAAAATGTTAAAAATAATTTAAAAACAAATTTAGTAGAAATTCATGACAATTGCATTTCTAATATCATGAACTTTACAGAGGCTCACTGCCCCCTAACATATTTCAATAAAAAGGAAATAAAAGAAATCATTCCTGGTGTAATAATAACAAAGAACTTAGATAAAACTAATTTAATACAAAATTGCAACAAGTATAATATGGTCTTAGAAGGTACAAAATTGATAAAATTTGAAAATTGTAATATCAAAATTAACGATAACTTATTTGAAAATTCATATTTTAAAGTTAAAGATAACATCGTGTTACCACATTTTGTAACAAGAGTAATAGAAAATAGAACGATTAGTACAATCAAATTTGAAGAATTACACGTTAAAGAAATTAAAAATAATAGAGAAAAAATTGAAATAATTAATAGAAATAATAAAGAAAATATTATAACAAACCTTTCAATAAATACATTATTAGCTGTAGTAATTATAACTTTTTTCATTAGATATCTGTATTTAAAATTTTATAAACATAAAAGTATGAGCGGAACTTCGTCGGAGCCTCAGAGTAACGGTGGGGGTGTTACAGATAATCATGTTACAGATAATAAGCAACATCCCATCAAAATCATATAAAGTCCCAGACGCGAAATCCACGCGCGGTCTATCTTCCCACATACCGCAAAATTCTTGGAAGTACATTTGAAGTACATTTAACTCTTAATTCAGGTGCCAATGCACATACATTTCCGTTGCTCCAGACGCCACCTAATCATTTTTTGTTGCACAAGTTCCCACGGAGTTTCGCCCGCCAAAAAGCTGTTACATTTTTATAGATTAAAATAAAAGTCAGTCTATGTTTAAAAGTCGTTCAATAAAGTTCTATTTGTCGCTTATAAAGTAACTAATTGTGTTTTATTTATTTTTTTTTGGTATCTTCCTACCTTTAAAGAAAACTGTTAGTGTTATAAGGTTAGTGGTGGTCGAGCGCCCTTTCCTTGGTCATTAAGGAGTGGATCGATTATTTGAGCAATCTTATCGTAAACAAACTTTTCGAAAAGTTTAAGAATTGCCGATAAGATTGCAATGCCCCTGCAGTTGTCCACCGAATGCTTGTTAGATGCTTTGTGAATTGTTATGAGGTAAGATTTCTTCCGGAATCTGGGAAATTTTCCTAACCTTAAGGATTTGTTGGAAATAAGATGGAGGGGCAACAAAATTTTGAGTTGAGTAGCACTGCAGAAAGCAAGGAGGCAGATTGTCAGGACCATGCATGACCTTTGTTGATATCTAGATTGTGTAAACCTGTCATGATCTTCGACTAATAGGGGTATGTTATCTATAAGAGTTGAAGTAACAGTGTGCGTATCAGGTATGTCAGTGAGCGTTGTATCAGATTTTGGTCAAAAGACTTCGGTAAACCTGTCAGCAAACATGTTACAAATTTCCTGTGGACAAGAGGAGTGTTTACTGCCGTTGGTCATTGTAGTTGGATAGCCTAAGGTCTTTCGTTTTACATATATTAACGGATTGAAAGAGTTTTTTGGGATCTCTTATAATGCTATCGTCAACAAAGTTAAAATATTTAGTATAGGACTCACGTGACCTAAGACTGAATTCTGAGGCTAACCTAGTGTATGCTAGTTTCAGTTCATCATTTGCGTGGGGGTTATTTCTAATCAGCTTACACAATTTATTTCTCTGATTACGAAGAGAACGAACATTCTTATCCAGCCATGGTTCCGATAATTTATCCCTTTTTCTAATTCTGGGCACATATTTGTCAATAACGTTGAAAATAATACACTATTTCGTCAATGTAACGACACTATTTCGTCAATGTAATTACCAGATAGCCTATTTTCCCAGTTAACTAGGGATAATTCGAAGGCAATGCTGTTAGAGTCTGCTTTCTTGTAGTCATAATTGATTGAGTTATTGTATGATATGCGATGATTAGATATTGTGATAGTATGCTCGAGGATCCACGCAGATTGGTGAATAGAGTTGGTGAATGGGCATATTCACACGTTGCCATAAGTGTGGTGAATAAAACCGGTTTTATTCAACTCCTAGCGATTCACACGGGGCGGAAATTATGGATAGTAAATTTGAATGCTATACAGGAACATTTAAATGTATTGCAGATGAAATTTACTTGTTAGAGAAAAACAGAGCTAAAGAATGCAAGAGATAGAAGTAACTTTTTATATGTGTGCTAGTTTTCACGCGTTTGGTTTTGCGTGAAAAATGTTTCGTTAAGTTCTTCCACTCCCTTCCCTCTCTAATCTATAAAACCGGTTTTAGGCGCCATAAATATGCACTGTGTGTATAGGCCCAATAGGTTCTCCTCAGGCGGAGCAGGCAGGATACTCAGCTCCTCAGATGAATTGGTGCAAATTAGGTCCAACCAATTAGCACAAGAATTTGGAGTTCTGATAATTTGGTGTAGACCATTTCCATAAACGGAATCGATAAACTTTATATCGATAACATTTATGACGTTAATCGGAAGTAAGCAGTTTTCTTCCTCGTCGGAGATGAAAGATATGTTAGGGCGATTAAAGTCTGCTAAAATAAATATGTCGTCGATACCGGAAATAGATTCATTAATATCATCTAATAGCCCAGTCACTGTATACAAAAAAAACGGCCAAACCTCTAAAAAAATACAACTGGAGATTTTACAGCGGGATTCTCTTTATTTTGGGGTCACAAATAATTTCCCAAAAGTCCATAAAGCCAACTGACGGCCACTCAAGTTACGGAGGGTCAAAGGTCATGAAAATCAGTTTTTCCCAAATATTTCGTAAAATATCGGTTTCACGTAAATTTTGTCTCAGTAAAATTTGTTCGTGAGATAAATCTGCATAAAAATGCACTATACAAAATTTACGTAGAACCAATAGTTTTCGAGAATCTGGGTGACAAGCTGTGGAGCAACGCATACCCAGTATCCTATACGAGTGCATGTCTTTGCTGTGTATGCATGCGGCAGCGTTATCAATGAGATCCCAGACGCTATTAGATTACAAGACCGTCAAGATTTGAACAGTTTAAGCCTTCTTTGGTGCATAGAAAAGGGTGGCCATCTGTTAGTTTCTTTTTGAAATTGTTATTAAAACTACACCATTTAATATTTTTCAGTGAATGCTGCTTTATTAAAAAGAGTATATCTTCCGATTATTTATGTAAAACAATTTCACCTAAATGGCTGCGGCGGCTGGCTTGGCAGTGGCCCATTCTGTTAACCAAATTTTGTTTGTGGCCTTATTTCGCGAATAGCTCGACGGAAGTTTTCCTCAAGTCGGTCAATTGTTAGTAGATCGTTGTAGTAACAACGGTACTTAACATTTACCTATAAAAAAAGTCCATCGAATAAATGTTATTTAGCCAAAATTAACGTAAAACAGATAAATTTACGAAATATTTAAGAAAAACTGATTTTTGTGACCTTTAGCCCTTCGTAACATAGGGCTACTACCGGCTAGGTCAGTTGGCTTTATGGACCTTTGAGTAATTATTTGTGACCCTCTGGAAAATCTCCGGTTGGCTTTTCTTAGAGATGGATGATGGAAAGTGGATGCAGAAAAGTTGGATTGTTGGGGCCCGTCGTGTCTCAATTCGATTTTCGAGGATGCAACCATTGAACCTGAGTTGAACGATGATAACGGCGATCACATTTCGTTATTTTGCTCTGAGATGAGTGTAGAGGAAGATGACGATATGAAAGAAGTGGAAATAGAAGTGATAGAGAGATAATCAACAAAATTATATCATAATTTGTAACCAATGGACTAGGTCTACTAGGGATACCATGTAAAAACGCTGCTTGCATTCTACTGCAAAGGTGGTGCGAAAACGAGTGCAGGACGATGCCCGAGTCTCCTCAGCCTCATATCTCAAAAACCATTGGTTCTATGTAAATTTTGTATAGGGAATTTTTATGCAGATTTATCTCACGAACAAACTTTACTTAGCCAGAATTTACGTAAATCCGATAATTTACGAGATATTGGAGAAACTCTGATTTGTATGGCCTTTTACCCTCCGTAACTTGAGTGGCCGGTCAGTTGGCTTTATGGACTTTTGGGAAATTATTTGCGACCCCAAAATAAAGAGAATCCCGCTGTAAAATCTCCAGTTGTATTTTTTTAGAGGTTCATGTATAAAGTGACTGGGCTATAATATTCATTATATTTAGACTCGTCAGAGTTAGGGGGTATGTAAAAAGTGTAACGGTCGGTTAATTAATGAAAAATTCTCCTTATTAATTATTCCCCCATCTCGCGGAAATTTCCGAAATTATTAGTTAAGTCACTTAAGTCAGGGGAAGTGTCGCGAGTTAACGCATCCAATGCACCGGTTGTAGGCACGACTAGCGGTGCGCTAGATAGCTCGCCTGATGGGGTGGGGTCCGCGGTACTTGGATGCCGACGGAGTGACAGTTATACTGTTAGAATGCTCGTGTCTATACAACAAAAAAAAACTAAAGGGCGACGAGGGGGTGGAACCACGTCCAGGGCCAACGAGAGGGGGAAAAAGGGCAATAAGAGAAGTGGTCACAGGACACCTGTCATGCTCAGGGGATTACCGGACATCACACAATATATATGAGGAAAATTTAGTGGAGGGCACTTACCTGGGTTTGGGTATCCTTATTCCTGGGCCACACTTTTTAAGGGCTTAAGCAGCCATCGTCATTTGTTTCATTTGATGCAATTAAATTCAAGTATTGTAGTTCTTGTAAAATTTATGTTTTTTTTTAGTATTTAATTATTTCATGGTATTTATTCAGTTTAAAATTATGTTATATGCTTGTTTAAAGTTTATGTTATTTAGTTGAAATTTATATTATTGGTTTATTTTAAATTTCTGTTATTTATTTTGTTTAAATTCATGGTATTTGTTTATTTTAAAATTATGGTATGTATGTGTTTAAAGCTTATGTTATTTATTTGAAATTCATATTAATGATTTATTTTAAATTTGTGTGATTTATTTTATTTAAAGTCATGGTATTTATTATTTTCCCTATTTATTTTATTTTTTTTTGTTTATTTGCACAAATATAGTAACAAGCTATCCTCAAATTATATATATTTGGTTCAAAAATTAGAATACTGTGTTTTATGGACTTTGCAGCAGCACTTTCACTTTCCTTAGAACGCACTTTTTCCCTCGGGACTCCGCTGAATTAAAACGCGATCTCGCCTCAACCAAATCACCGTCGAGAAAAAAAAATCTCTCTTTCAACTCCTTCAACGGAACCAACTCAAAAAAAACACAGGTTTTTTTTATATTTTTTTTTTTAAAAACGAACCGTACTTATTTTCACATCAAATCCCTTGTTTTTTAACGCGCTTTTCCAAAAAAAAATTTCCTCCAAAAAGACAACTCGTTTCGCGAAAAAAAACTTCCGTCCGCCTCCTAAAAATTTTCTAACTGACTCCCCAAAAATCCACCATCACCCGTTTTTTTTCTTCCCAAACCCGCCGGCTCACGCCGAAGCAATGTTACCGCAAGATGAATTTTGAGAGTAGTAAAATCTACTACCTTTTTGAAAAAAGAGGTAGTAAATTTTTTTGATTTCAAATCAATTTCAAAATACCCCATTAACACTATCAACATTTACGCATATATTTTATCATTAAGAGTATTCATTGTATTGCCGTATTTATATTGTATTGCCATAATCGGCGTAAAGTATGTGGGTTTTAATTTCTTAGTTCATCTGCAGCCATAATAAAGTTTACTGTTTGTACCTAAACGGTTTGTTTTTTCTTTTTTTTAATCCTATTGAGTTTCGCAAATGCACACTCGGCTGCAGCACTATAATACTACAAGGCAGAAATAAATTTACAAAGATTTTCGAATGAAAATTCTCCTACTGCATTTTCTATCTTAGAAATTTCATACCAATATTCTTCGACGGGCAAATTGGAAGGTATATCACTAAATGTTTTAAGCAGCCTCCATTCAGTACAAATTTGTTCCACATCATATTTAGAGGCTTTAACTCTATATGCAAAAACGACTTAACCAAATTGGCGATAGATGGGTGTATTCAGGAGAATTTGCCTTTTCTGGATTTGATTTATAAATTTCGTATGCAAAATTAACCAAAGTAACAGAATGGAATAGAAACATGTTTCTGACAGCGAGTAACGAGTGGCCTGCGATCGATTTAGCCAAAAATAAAAAAATATTAGAATTATCAAAAAAAAAGGTAGTAGAATGATAACTTGAGGTAGTAGTGTAGTAGATTATCAATTTTTTTAAAAAGGTAGTAAAACTACTACATATGTAGTAGAACGGTAACGCTGCGCCGAAGGGAGCCAGCCGCGTCCCGTTAATTCGCATTCCTGGCTTCTTGCAGGCTTCAAATCGTTTTCCTGCCAGATTTTGCAGACGATTCTGCATAACGATAATAAATTTCGGTTCATCATCTGGCCGCTGTTGTTGTTTGGTTTTCTTTTACATTATCGTAAAAATTTGAACAGAATCAAGAATTTGTGGGATTGACGCATATTTGAAACACTCTCTTTGTCCTTTTATTAATGCATTTGTGATTGCGTTATTAATTAATGTTCTTTTAGGAATTCGCTAACATTTTGATGGCGATTATAATATTAATATGAATATTTCCATTTCATTTTGTTAGTTTTAGAACCTCTCAACAAGTGAGTATTTATTATATTTTATAACAGTACAGAATCAATAAGTATAAAAGTAATAACAGTAATAACAGTAGTGTCATATGAATAACAATATAAACAATTTACTAATTAAACAATAGATGTCAATAGGAGAGATTACAATTGATTCGTATTACTTTACAAATCCCCCCTCAATTGCAATTTCTACAACCCATATTACTTATACAGTAAGTATGTTTAAAAGCAGGCAGCGCCTTGGTGAACACATCCGCCACCATTTCAGTCGAGGGCATAAATTTTAAGATAATCCTCCGCTTCTCTACGATTTCTCTCAGAAAATAATACCTCATGTCGATATGTTTTGTCCGTGCGTTTTAAATCGGGTTGGACGCTATGAACTGAGCACTTTGGTTGTCGTTGTATATAATGACTGGAGTAAGTTTTTCGGCCTTTAGCTCTTCTAAGAAGTTCTGCAAGTAAAGTGCTTCCTTTGAGGCGTCTGCGATGGCAATGTACTCCGCTTCTGCTGTGGATAATGCAACAGACGACTGCTTTTTAGAACTCCAGGATATCGCAGTTCCTGATAATACAAATGTATAGCCCGAGTATGACTTCCTGTCTAAGATGTTCGATGCCCAATCAGCATCCGCGTAACCTTTCAGCTCTCCATTATCTGCTTTGAAGTGTAGTGCATAGTCTCTCGTACCCTTTAGATACCGCAGGATTCTTTTAGCTGCATCCCAATGTCGTTTGCCATAACATGTGTTAAATTGGCTCAGGTAATTTACGGCATATGTCCGGTCTTGAAATTACTGACAAATATAGTAACGATCCAATAAGATTCTGATAAGGAGCTTTAAAATTATTTGTTTCTTTAGTTTCATCACTATCTTCATTCTTAGGTAGTTTCAGATTTGCTTCCATCGGGGTTTTTACTGGTTTTGCATCTGTCATAGAAAACTTCTGCATTAAATAATCGATGTATCTCGTCTGTTTCATGATGATCTCATTTTCCTTGGACTGTTCGAATTCAATTCCGAGACAATGATGTAAGCTGCCTAGATCCTTTAATTCAAACCATTTTCTCAGGTCTATTTTGAACTTTTCGATTGATTCTAGACTTCTTGATATGATAATTATATCATCCACATATATAGCCACTATTAGGACTTCCTTAGTATCAATAGATTTATATATGCAAGGATCAGTTCTCAATGGTTTTAGCGCAACTTCTACCAATTTGTTGTGGAGTTTAATATACCACTGGCGTCCTGCCTGACGCAAGCCATAAATCGACTTTTTCAACTGACAAACTTTACCTTTGGTGTCCACTCCCATCAATTCAGGATAAAGTTCAGGAACTTCCATAAAAATATTTTCTTCAATATCGCCACTTAAGAAGGCTGTTGTGATGTCAATCTGATGCAGTTGTAGCTTCCACATGACTGCTAACGCCATGAGGATACGTAAAGAGGAATATTTGACTACAGGAGCGAATGTTTCATTGAAATCAATTCCTGGCCTTTGTGCGTAGCCTTTAGCTACCAGTCTCGCTTTCCGTTTCAATATTTTTCCTTGCTTGTCACATTTTGTCTGATAAACCCATCTACATCCAATTACATTTTGTGCCCGGGTCCTGCCTACAAGGGTCCAAGTTTTATTCTTTGTCTGCGCTTGCAATTCTTCAATCATAGCATTTTTCCAATCACTTTGATTTTCTCTAGAGAGGGCTTCTTCTACACTAGTTGGATCAATTTGAACTAAGCCCGCCATTTCTGTTCCAAATTTTTGGTCTTCATTTTTATCATCTCCATTACTTGAATCTACGCCGTTTTGTTTTACTACTTCGGTTTGATACACCTTTTTAGGCCTTCCTCTACCCCCACTCTTAATGAACTTTGGTCTACCTCGAATTCTTCTTAACACTGTTTGATCTTTCACAGTTTGATCTTTCATGCCACTTGGTTTCATTAAGGTTTTACTTGCGGCCTCATTTAATTTTACTTCATCTCGTTGACCATTATCAGACGAACCCCCTTTACTGCATTCTTGTAGACAAACGTCAGAAGAGCTTTCTCCTTTGGCTTCCATCGGTTCAAATTCGAAAAATAATTCTATTTTATCATGTTTCTTTTCAGAATTTAAAAACACAACATCTCTACTTTTTATGATCTTTTGTTCTTCAGGGGACCACAACCTGTAGGCTTTAGCATCATCGCAATAGCCTACAAATATGTATTTTTTTGGACTTAGCTTCGAACTTACTTTTGTTGGAACCTTTTTGCAATGAGTAAGCTTCTGAGCCAAAAACTCGAAAATGTGTAACTATTGGACGTCTGTTGTGCCACAAATGAAATGGTGTTGAGCCATTAATTGAACTTGAAGCACACCTATTTCTAATATAATTGGCAGTATTTATTGCTTCAGCCCATAAACTTTTAGGTACACCTGACTCTAGCATCATGCACCGTGCCATTTCCACCAAAGTTCGGTTTTTACGTTCCGCGACTCCATTTTGTTGGGGCGTATATTCAACGCTCAGCTCATGATGTATGCCATTCATTTTAAGGAATGAGGAAAATTCCTTTCCACTATATTCCTTCGCGTTATCAGTCCTGATTGCCTTTATCCGTTGACCAGTTTGTTTTTCGGTAAAAAAAGAAAATCCTTAAACGCATCTACTCCACTTTTCTTTTTAAGGAAGTATACGTAACACCACCGGGTTTTGTCATCAATGAAGGTTGCAAAATAACGCGCTCCACCTTGGGATTTACACCTCATTGGTCCACAGATATCACTGTGTATAAGCATTAATTTTTCCTCAGCTTTTACTACTTTCCCTTTTGGGAATGGACGCACATGGTGCTTGCCTTGGATACAAATTTCGCACTGAGGAAATTTAATTTTATTTATATTTTTCACATTCAAGCCTATAACAGATTTTTCCACTATCATACTCTTTAAGGTGTGATAGTTTAGGTGGCCAAACTTGGTGTGTGCATTGATCAGATCGATAGCAGGAGAATCTGCGGTATTTGCACACTCGTTTCTAACTCCACAAACCCTGTATAGGCAACCTTCTTTTTGAGCCTTTAACACAACCTTCCTTGCAGAATTCAATACCAGTCCTTGATTTTTGGAGAAGACAACTGTGTATCCATTCTCAGTAATCTTGGGCACGGATATGAGATTCAATCGAAGATCCGGAACATATAATGTATTTTTTAACGTAATGTCTGATCCCTGCAGTGAAAATATCTTTACATCACCTGAACCTTCAATCTCGGTAGTTGAGTGATTTGCAAGATTTAAGGTATTCGAATTTGACAATTGGATGTTTTTGAAGAGATATTTTTGACCACACATGTGCGAGGTAGCCCCGCTATCCAAATACCACGTATTAATGTTATTTCCTCTCAAGCCAATACTAAAAATTTCTTCAGTTAAGGAACTCCTTTGAGAGTTCCTACAATCATTGGCCTTATGGCCGAATTTCTTGCACTTAAAGCATTTAAACTTAAACCTTCTTGGATTATACTGGAGGTTTCTTTTGCTAATGCTTTTAGCCGACAGTGCTCCATCTGCAGATTCGTCTTTCTTGCTTTTACGGCGCTCATATTCTTCTGTAATCTTTATCTTTAGAGTTTCAGGTCCAGGCAGTACATCTCTAGACTCCATGGCTATCCTAAAATTATCAAAACTCTCAGGTAAACTATATAATAAAAGAATACTTAAAAGATCATTGTCGACGACTAAGTTAATGTCTTTTAACTTATCGACTGCCTCAAAAAAAATTTGTAGATGATCTCGCACATGATCATCATCAGCTGCTTTGGTCAAAATTAGATGTTTCAACAATGTTGCTTTTCTGGCTGGTCCCTTAGACTCGAACACTTCATGCAATCAGACTTGTTTAGAGGTTGCACATCCCCTTATCACACTCAACTCGGATGGACTAATCGCTAATGTTAAATCAGCCTTGGCTTTCGCATCCGCAACTTCCCATGCTTCTATACAATTCTTCTCTCCATTCATTGGACATTTTATTTTGCCACTTACATATCCAAAAGAATCATTTTTAATCAGCATGGCTTCAATGTGAAGCTTCCATGTGCAAAAGTTTTCTTTATTTAATGGCTCAAAATAAAATAATTTTGTGTTTGCCATTTCCAGAAAAGGATTTTACGAATCACCTTTTCTATTTAAACTTCAAAACTTAAAGGAATACTTAGATGTTTTAAGATTATTATTTTTATTTTTTTTTTCTCATGGAGCTCTGGGCCCATAACCTGTTAGTTTTAGAACCTCTCAACAAGTGAGTATTTATTATATTTTATAACAGTACAGAATCAATAAGTATAACAGTAATAACAGTAATAACAGTAGTGTCATATGAATAACAATATAAACAATTTACTAATTAAACAATAGATGTCAATAGGAGAGATTACAATTGATTCGTATTACTTTACACATTTGTTGGCCGCATTATTATAAATCTTCGAGATATATTTAAGAAATGTTTACCTTCTAGTTGGTAATTTGCAGAAGGTAGTTTTTTTTGGTTTTTGGTATTGATATTTGTTTACTGCCAATTATATACGGGGAATATAGTAGCAGGAATAGTAGCACCGAACAGTCTTGTTGAATTACCATATCAGAATGAAATAGAAATATGCTCTAATAAGCAAGAAGTATATATTTCCTTCGGTTGATAATTCCCGACGAAATGGTGGATTGCATAATGCCATTTTTGATATGATACCAATTGCTGGAGTTACCGTCTCTGGATAATCGTTAACGGGATCACGCTTGGGATGGTAAGTGGTCTAAACCGCGGAGGGCGACCGTTACAATACGCGCCACTTTGCAGCCGCCAGGGGAGAGGTGGCGCGAAAAAAAAACAAACGGTGGCCTTGTTCTGTCACTAGCTCAACGTGTGGCTCAACCACGCCCTGAGATCGAGTCTCACGCTCCACCGACTGAGCTAGCCGGGCTATACCAGGTGACACCAAGCTCGATAGTTAGTCTGTTCACGCTACCATCTACTACCATTATCATAAAATAAGATGTGTTCTGTCACTCCCCGGCCCTGTTCCAAACAAAAGGTTCTCCCACCATTTGAGCCCTTCGGTCATCGCGCTCGTCATCAGCCACTAGGGTGCCCCAAGGGGTCCGTTACACCTTGCGCTCCCTATACAAGCGTCTTCTGTTTGGCCAGCAATTTACAAGGCCTTCCAAAAAGGATTCGCTGGCTAGTCCTAAAATCCTAGGCAAGCGTCTTACAGGGTCGTGTGGCCTCATGAGTCTGGGATGACGGGCTATCCGGGGAACGAACATTGAAGTCTCTCGGGGGTTGGTAGAAAAAATGGTGTTACTGGTAGTACAGTAGGAGTGTGAGCAATACCGAAATGTATACAAAATGTTAATTGCCTGAGAAAAGGCAACTGTCCGTATAGCGGAGCCTGTGGAGCATGAGTCTCGCTCTCAGTAGCGGGAAAAATATAATGACACGTAAGTGGGCGGCGAGGCCGCTGAACACCCGAGGGTGCGGATAGGGCTGGGCTTGTAGATTCGGCGGTCCAGTGTGCCAGGGGGTGTACCATCCGCCAGGGAAGCTACCTAGGCGGACTTTGTCGGGTACCCTATTGTTAACCGGTTAAGCCGGCGAGATGCCTTATTAGGGCTACTCAGAGTTAACATTGCTTCCAGAAATTTAGTTAGAACGCGCCCTAGGCCTGATCGCGCTGTGGAGTGACTTCGCGCGTCCGTTGAAGAGGTCGAGGCAATTCCACATTGTCTCGGCGAGTCCCAAAGAGCGCGTAGTCTCTTCCGGAAGGTGTCTCCTGCCCCAAGGACTCAATCCGCCAGCTATACCACATAGTCGTCGTCTCGAACCCCTGGTCCACGAGGTCACTTTCCGCTACTCAGCCTGTCAGGCCTTGAGGTCCTTGGCGTGAAAGGTTCCGATTGGTTTGCCTTTTAAATCTTCCAACTCATATCTCCCACTCCCAAGCTTTCGCTTCACGCGAGCCTTCGTGAATTTATTTGCCAGTTTAGCGTTAAACCGGTCGACCTTGCTGCTTACGGGGAAGGTTCGGCGATAAACTACCTGGCCGGGCGAGAACTCTACTGCTCTGCAGCGCAGATTATAGTGTTTCTCATGTCTCGTGTGAGCCGCGGCCAAGTGTTGCTCGATTTTGTCACGCCGGGCCTGCCATCTATCTGCGGCCGGCAGTACTGTTATATCTCCCTCTTGCAAGGCACCTAATGTCTTCAGTACCAGGTAAGCGGATCCATGCAGGATCATTGGACACCCGAACAGGGCCTGGTAAGGGGAGGTATCAATGGACGTGTGGTGGGAACTCCGTAGGGCACATTCGATCGCGGACAGGTGTAAGTCCCAGTCCCGGTGGTCTTCTTTCAGGTACGCTCGGATGGCCGCTAAGACGGAGCGGTTCACCCGCTCGGAAGCGTTGGCTTGTGGGGAATAGACGGCGGTGAGTTGATGTTTGACACCGTAGTCGGACAACAGTTTCGCGAATTCTTTAGACGTAAAATGGCTGCCATTATCTGAAAATATCGCCTCGGGGACTCCGAAGGTATGGAAGATCTGATGTTCAAGGAACTTCACGGCGGCTTTGGACGTTTCGCCAACTACTGGGTGGAGAATAGGGAATCCAATCCCGCGAATGCGGGATCCCGCAAATGCGGGATCCCGCACCATTTTTGCGGGATCAGAAATGCGGGACTAGACATGCGGTATCCGCGGGATTCGCGGGATTTGAGCAGTAGAATGACCTGTTAAAGAAACCGGGACTAAGAGAAATACTAACAATATTGCAAAGTATTAACAATTTATATGCTGTGCGTGAATATGAACGTGATCAATGTCAAGTAACACTACGACTACGGCAGGGGATGCTCCACGTGAATTGAGCGTACCTTTGCGGCTAATTGTATTGTTTGTCAAACAAAGTACTGAATCAGTCAAACAAAGTATTCAGGCCAATTCTGAACTACGCTGGAATTGAGTAGGCTGGACTTGTCTTACATCGGTAGCATAAACTCTGTTGGGACCGTATTTGGTTTCTCGAAATAAAAATTGGCATTTGGGAACACGATATCGACAACCTTATCGTGCTTTATACGTGTGGATCAAGTCGTTTGACGTTTATTAAGGCCCGAATTCATCGACATGGATATATTCTCGGTTATTTCTTATCCCGTACAATTCTACGGATATATTTTGCTATTCACGGAAAGCAAATATACCAATTTAAAATTTTTATAGTATTACAAATTCATTCATATTGATTCAGTATTTGAGCCGTTTTCTTTGAAAGTGGTGTAAGTCCACTTTACAAGATATGGAAATATATAAGGGTTTGCGTTTGAATGGATTGAAAAATATTGGTATATGTTAATAACGCTCATTTTATGTTTTTTAAATATTAAATTGATTTAATTTTATAATGTGATCGTTTTTAAAGTATTAGTTAAAAGAAATTTATACTTTTGATAATCTCAAATGGACTTACACTACTTTCAAAGTCAACAAAATATGAAAATCATACATTGATGGAATATTAAATGTGGGATTTCAATTGAATCAAAGCAATTTTTCTTATGACATTTTTATTAAATATGTTAAAAAAACAAAGTAAAAAGGTTTTATTCCAATATTTCTTTAGGTAATGCCATTTATATTATATTAATTACATCTTTATATTAATATGATCCATTTTCAATTTTTTCATTATGAGAAAGTAGCCAAGATATATTGGAGGAATATAAACATATCTTCAGCCAAGTTACCTCTTCACATTAACTATTTTTTCCGTCTTTTTAGTACTAACTACTAAACTATTAGTATCATCGAAACAAATATCGTTCCGTTTCATGTAAAATAAACTTTTTACGTTTTCGGCATTGTTGTGTGAAGGTATAATAATCTGTAGGAATATACAGTAATTTTTTTCTTATGGACGTCTCGATAGTTCCAAACTCGGCATATTTTGAAAGTTAAGAATGTCCAGAAATGTATGTCTTTGCGGAATGAAAGTAGACTTACACCCCTTACAAAGAAATTATATTTGTAATGTCATTAACTAGCTGAATTTATATTGACAAAATAATGAAAATTTTGAAGGATTGTTTTGGGAACTATTTATAGATAAAAAGTTCATAGCAAATAGCATTGAATATTATCATTAACTAACTTTTTGTCAAAAATGGACTTACACCACTTTCAAAGAAAACGGCTTGATACTTTATTTCTTTTTTTTAATTTTCACTCACAACTTGTTCAATTTTGAAATTTCGAAACTTCAGAGGTTAGAAATTGGCGGATAAACTTATTACCAGGTCGAACTGGGATTAACTTTATCCAACCTCCGAAAATCGCGGTCGGTGAATACGAAATATCCATGATATTTATATACGTGGATATATCCAGGCCGGTGAATACGGGCCTAAAATGCCCAATTGAGGCATCCAAAAAGTTTCTATTTTAATTAAATATAAGTGGTTTGCTGAACTTGGAGTATTATCACACAATTTGATGATTTTGTATGGCGTCACTTATCGGTCGATTCGGTCGTAATGCCAAATATAAAACTTAGAGAAAATCCACAAGCTTTTTTTGTCGAATCGATTCATCGACTCGAGAAACCAAATACGGCCCCTGTAACGGAGAATAATTTCGAAATTACAATTCATGCTACTATGTAAGAAAATTCCAGCCGATCAATTCCACCATAGTTCAGAATTGGCCTGAATATTTTGTTTGACTGACTAAAGTATAGTTTGTTTGAGATACAATACACTTTTCTTTCATATAATACTTCATAAATTCATGAATATTACTACTTAGAACAAAATCTATGATTTTTTTCGCAGTCCCGCAAATCCCGCGGATCCGCGGGATTGATGACCTCGATCCCGCGGGCTTGCGGGATTGAGATTTTGATGCGGGATTGGATTCCCTAGTGGAGAAAGCTGAATTTCGAAAGCGCGCCTAGGACCACCAATACAGCCGTATGGCCTTGCTTCGTCCTAGGATATGGGCCCATATAATCGATGTATAAGAGTTGAAAAGGTCGGCACACATGCATGGCTTCGCCCATAGGGGGCCGAAGGGGTGTGTTTGGAGCTTTTGTCTCCTTGCATACTTCACAGCTCGCGATGTATTTTCTGACTTGGACAGCCATGCCTGGCCAATAGTATTTTTCCCGAAGGCATGCGAGGGTCTTGTGGACACCGCCATGGGAAGATTGAGGGGCTCATGAGCGGACTGGATCAAGGGAGCGGTCAATTCTGCAGGGATCCACAATTTCCAGATCAGGTCGGGTCGCCAGTCCGTGGGGCCGAACGGTGGAACACGTAACCATCCGAAACCTGAAGGTCAGGTAACTTCTCGGCATCTCTGCTGATTTTGTCAGCGAGATGCTGGTAGTGTGCTGACCTGAAGGCTGGGGACGTTAGGTCCACGTCACGACAGAAGGACACTTCATCGACACAGTCGACTCGTGACAGTGCGTCCGGCACCATATTCTGACTACCCTTGTGGTGCTCTATAGAAAATTGGAAGCCCTGCAGCTTTAGGCTCCACCGCGCTAGCCGGCCGTTTAGGTCGGTCTGGCTCATGAGCCACTTCAAGTTGGCATGGTCAGTAATTATTGTAAAAGGCTGCCCTTCCACATACGCCCGGAACTTTTTAACGTTCAGCACCGCCGCGTAGCACTCGAGTTCCGTGATGGAATAATTACGCTGGGCGGTGTTCAGCTTCTTAGAGAAAAATGCGATGGGATGTTCTTAATCGCCCTGTCTTTGGAAGAGGACGCTTCCTACTCCCGTTTTGCTTGCGTCACATTGAATGTAGAAGGGGCGGGTGAAGTCTGGGGTGACCAGTAAAGGAGGAGACATCATTGACTTCTTGAGTTCCACGAAGGCTTGATATAATAAGAAAAAACTTTTAATTATTGAGAATTCAAAGAGAGTGAGTGAATTTTTTCAAATAAATTATTTCATAATAGCGAAAAAACCTCCATTTTGTTTTTAATAAAAAATTTGACATCTCACTAATACGAAAAAATATCACGTAGCAACACAAAAGCTGCTTCCATCGCTGTTATTTTCAGAAAACTTGCAGCAAAGCTTTTGGTTGCAGAACCATGCTCCCTCGTGTATGAATGGCCTATGTGAGGCAGTGGGTAGGCATCCTTTACGGTTACGGTATCCACCTTGCCGGAGTCCAAGCAAAGGCGGACCTTTCCAGGTTTGTGGACCAGGACCACGGGCGAGTTCCATGGACTCTTGGACTCTTCGATCACACCTAAACTCAACATGCGATCGACCTCCTCATACATGAGGGGCTGAATGGCGGGAGAGACAGGATAGTGCCTCTGCTTAATAGGCACCGCCTCGCCAGTGTCGATCACGTGTTTTTCCAGGTGTGTTCTACCAAGTCCACAGGTGTCGAACGACGGGAATCGCGCCCGGGGCTGTTTCAGTCGCTCCTGTTGGGACTCCTCATGGAGATGGCAGTCGGGATCCGGTTGTGGGGTATGATGGAGTTCCCCTATTATGTGTGGGGCCAATTTAAAGGCCTTATATCTATTCCGAGGTATAATTGTTGAGAAAGGCTAATGGCTGATGGTCAATGGTGATGTACGATGACCATAAGTCACTGGGACCGTGATGAAGCCCAGAACGTGGTTGGAAGAGCCATCGGCTGTCTGGACAGTGGTATGCAAACGCTTTAGCTGTGCCTCTGGGTGGTTCTGGAGGAAGGACTCTGCCCCTCTACCCAGGCAACTAATGCTTGCCCCACTGTCCAGCAAGCCGCTAACAGTTTCGCCCAAAATTCGGACATTGGCAAATGGTCGCTCGTCCGTTGCGTCAGTGATTATCGTTGAAAGGACTCGTTTGGTGAGAATGCGTTCCTCTATAGCCTTTTGGCGGATGCGCGGGGTCTTAGCGCTGGGCTGCGCCTCGACGCTTTCCCAAAAGCTTCGTTTGCGGACCTGGTGATAGTTGGCCCAACGTTGCATAAAGGAGGCTCTGGCCTGTTGGAAGGGAAAACCGGTAATGGTTCCATTGCCGACAGGTCAGAGCGGTCTGGCGAGTAGGAGGACAAGTCTGGTGTTTCGTCCATAATATCTGGGACTAGGTCGGGCGCGAGCCTCCTGGAGGCCTCGCACCCCGAGTCGGGTTTCCCGAACAATTCGGACAGGACGGTGTGTAGACGTCAGGTCTCCCACATCTATAACAGAAGACCTTGCGGTCTGGAACGGAGCAGTCAACAAAGGTATGGCCATCTTGCCGGCAGTTCCAGCAGGTGACGGGTTTTCTATGCGTGAAGCCAGTATTCATTTCTTCGACAACAGGTGGTGTTGCGTCGCTAGTATGGTTTGGGTACGTGGGGACCGGTTGGTGGGGGCCTAGGTCGTCCAGTTCGTGAACTTTATAGGGGTGACGGCCCTCCTCCTTCTTAGCCTTCTGCCACCGCTCGACGCGGATGCATGCTTCGCGGAGCTGGCGCACGTCACCATAGGTGGATCCTATGATGGCCGTCCCCAAGGTTGCATTTAAGTTGGCCATAATGATACGCACCAGTTCGACGGGGGGCGTCGGGCGCGTCAAGCGGTTCGCCAAGGCGTTCATTTTCGTCGCGTAAGCGTCATAGGATTGGCTGTACTGTTTTGTCTCCAGCATTTGTTTGATTATCTCGTAATCAGTTTCACGCTCCCCGAACTGGTCTAATAAACCGGTCTTGAAGTCTATCCACAAGGGATTAGATTGTTGTCGCCGGAACTGGTTCCAGTACCTGTCCTCAGCGGGTCCTGACAGCAGAGCGGCCACATTCCTCACCATCTCCCGACTTGACACGTCATCATGTCGAGCTCGGGTGTCGAGCCGGTAGAGAAATTCCTCTGCCGAGGTTTCTCCCGGTCGACCCGTGAATTTGATGTTCCAGTGCAATACTGGCGACTTCTGCCTGTAAGTAGGGCCGGCGTATTCTGGGCGGTGATGGGGGCGCTCGCCTATACTGCTGGTCCGCGGATGAATGCCACTGGGCCCAGCCCCTGCCGATGTAGGAGGGTGAAGGAAGTTAGTCGAGATCTCGTTTAGGGGCGCTTCGGGGGGGGACGAGCTGTCTCAACTTGTCCACTACTTGCGTCAAGGCCGCTACTTTTTCGGTCAGCGCCGTCAACATGCGGTCCTGGTCCGGATCGTCGTTCTCAGATGGAGGGCGATTGTCGGATTTATCATTTCCTTGACCGGCGACAAATTGCCCTTTTTCATTTATATTCTTCGGCATGATAAGAGAGTTTATCCTTCTAGCTCAGAAGGTACACTTCTCAGCTGGGCTGAGAAACGGGCCGCACTTATGTGCAGGGACCGAACCGGCCGAGAGCACCCAAAAAGGTATAAGAAGAGAAACACCGCATAACGAGCATGCGACCGAAAATACGGGCTCCTTCTCGACCCTCCCCAGCACTCCGGTACCGAGCCGGTCCGGTCCCTGCACACAAACGCGGTCACATTTACCACGGCACAGTGGCTCAGCTAAGACATGCAAACACAAAAAAACAATGCAACATTTAAGAGCACAAAACATCAAACAGAGAAGCGTGCAAAAACAATGAAAAACTGGGACACTCAGGGAGTCACGCCACATTAAAAAGAGTCCTTTTAAGGACATCTTCGCTAGTTTGCATGCTAAAAACACTCCCATTTTTGTTAACATTTATAAGCATGCGGTTAACTGGTTCGTACATCCCATAATTGGTGTTAGAGGAATTAAGGTACAAGAGAGGTGGACCTCTCAGGTTGTAGTTGTTCACTATACATGACGTACGGGTTCGTAGGAAGCCTGAGTCAACTTTGTCATTCAACAAACTATGAACGAATATAACGTCAGCGACCTCGCGACGCTTATGGAGAGAGCTCAAGTTGAGTAATTTAAGTCTGTTCCCATAAGGCGGAAGAATAAGTGGGTCATCCCACGGGAGGTGACTGAGTGCAAAACGGACGAACTTCCTTTGAACCGATTCGATTTTATCGATATGGGAGGAGTAGTAAGGAGACCATACCTGGGAGGCGTATTCAAGCAGAGGCCTAACTAAAGATATATATAAGTGTTTGGTGATGAGGGGGTTGTTGAATTCCTTGAACCATCTTTTTATAAATCCCAGGACTGAATTGCCCTTGGAAGAGATATAATTGATGTGGGTGGAGAAATCCAACTTACTTTCTAACCTAACCCCTAGATCGATAACAGAGTTAGTGCGGGAGATCTTGTTATCGAGAAAATTATAATCATAAGTTATAACGCCACGTTTCCTACAAAAAGTCATGACCTCACATTTACTAATATTAAGGACCAGGTTGTTGTTGGAACACCAAGAATAGAAGGTGTTTAGGTCTGCTTGCAGAAGTTTGCATTCCTCAATACTCCTTATGTGGCGGTACAGTTTGATGTCGTCGGCATAAATAAGGATTTTACAGTGCCTTAGCAGGGTAACAATGTCATCGATTGATAAAATAAAAAGAAGAGGACCAAGATGACTTCCTTGCGGGACACCAGAGAACGCTTCGATGTTTTTAGATTTGACTCCGCGGAATAGAACCTGATAGGTTCTATCGGCTAAGTACGATTGGAACCATAGCACCAGGGCATGCGGAAAGCCTAATTTTTTTAGTTTTAGAACTATAATAGTGTGAGAGAGCATGTCGAAAGCTTTACTGAAGTCTGTAAACACAGTCAGTTTGACAGCCAGTGACAAAGCCTCGAACAGTGTGAGAAGAGAGTGTGTGTGGTTGTGAGATTGACAAGCCAAGAAGGAAAATTTTCACTGATTGATAGCGATATTTATGACAATCTGGTTTGGGGGCATCCATAAATTACGTGAGGTGATTTTGGCGATTTTTCGAACCCCCTTCCCCCTTGGTGAGATGTGAGATTTGGCTCGACCCCCTCCCCCCTCAATCTCACGTGAGATTTTTAAAATTTTAAAAACTATGTAGGATTTATACTAGTATGCGTATTTTTAGCGTAAATACCTTAATCTGTGCTTGATCGCGTTGGATTTATTTAAAAAAATATAGTTTAAAAAAACTAAAAAGTACGCTTTTATTTTAAAATGAACTAAAAAGTAAACAATAATTTTGAATGTAAAGTTTTTATTGCTCCAGCCAGTATAAGAAAACAACCTACCTTTCGAAATGTAAAAAAGCGTGTAGTTGATTTAAGAATTTTCTCATGGAACGTACGAACTCTGTACAGAACTCGAGCTGTACAACATCTGGCCGATTCCCTGTCAACATATAAAGCTGACATTACCGCCATTCAGGAGATGCGATGGACAGGGAATGGTGTTTTGCAAAAACCTGATTATGACGTATATTACAGCTGTCATACGAAACACCATGTGCTCGGGGTAGGTTTTATGGTCAGCAAAAGGATGAAGCCTACCATTATCGGCTTTAAAGCAATAAACGAAAGGCTATGTACCCTTCGTGTGCGAGGCAAATTTAAGAACATCAGCCTCATAAACGTTCACGCACCTACAGAAGAGTCCCCGGACGATGAAAAAGAAGAATTCTTCGAAGTAGTTGAACGGGAACTTAATGCCTGCCCCAGATATGATGTAAAAATCATATTGGGAGACCTGAACGCTAAAGTAGGCCGGGAGCCCGTATACAGGCAATATGTCGGCACCCACAGCTTGCATGAGAACACTAATGACAATGGGCAGCGAGTTATAGAGATGGCAGCAAGTAAGAACTTGGTCGTTGCAAGTACCAGATTTGCGCGTAAAGATATCCATAAAGCCACCTGGATATCTCCTGATGGGGCGACTCGCAATCAAATAGACCATGTGTTGATAGACCGCCGCCACCTTTCGGGTCTGATGACGGTACGAACGTACCGAGGTGCCAACTTCGACTCAGATCACTATCTTGTTGGTATGGTGCTCCGAGAGCGCATTACAACGCTGAAAAGCTTTGTATCCGCTGATCAGGCTCGAATCAACACAGCTGCACTACGCAACGAAATGGCCAGAAACAGCTACGGTCAGGCGTTAGAACTCGCGCTCAGAAGAGCAAGTCCTGGGGATGAGATGCCGGGCGTCGACGAGAGCTGGACCCGCCTTAAAAATACTGTCATTAGTACTGCTGATTCCATCTTAGGCAGAAGTCGTAGAGATCGGAACGACTGGTTCGATAATGAATGCAAGCTGGCAACTGAACGTAAGAATGCTGCGTATCGAGCAATGCAGCAGTCTCAGAGAACACGAGCACGCGAAGAGAAATATAAAGAGCTCAGAAAAGAAGAAAAGAGAATTCACAAACGAAAAAAGGAAGCCTGGGAGAAAAATCTCGTTTGTGAACTAGAACAGTACAGAGAGCGACGGCCGCACCAGGCGCGGGAGTTCTACCGAAGAGTACGCGGTATGACGCAATTCACACCTCGTTGCACATACTGCAAGGACAAAGAAGGGAATCTGATCACCGATCCTCAAGGCATCTTGGAGCGATGGGAAGAGCACTTTCATGAATTGCTAAATGGCGAGCTAACTGAGGATTTGGAGGCTCCACCAATATCTGACGATAATGCTACGCTGTCACCACCAAGCTTAGCAGAAGTTAGCAGTGCCATCACCCGGCTCAAAAACAACAAGGCCTCGGGTGCAGACGGCATCCCTGCGGAGCTGGTTAAATATGGAGGGCCTACATTACACCAAGCGATTCATGAATTAATTGTGCAAGTATGGGAGCAGGAAGCGATGCCAGAAGACTGGAGAAAAGGCATCCTCTGCCCGGTACATAAAAAAGGAGATATCACAACGTGCAGCAATTATCGTGGTATAACGTTGTTGAGTACCGCGTATAAGATATTCTCCGCCATCCTACAAAACAGGATGGCCCCATACGCTAGAAATATCGTAGGCCAATACCAGTGTGGCTTCAGCCCAGGCAAATCAACAACCGATCAGATTTTCACTTTGAGGCAGGCTATGGAAAAATGTCTAGAGTTTCAAAACTCAATCCAACACCTCTTCATAGACTTTAAAGCCGCCTATGATAGCATAGCCAGAGTAGAACTCTACAAAGCCATGATAGAATTCGGCATTCCCAATAAGCTGACAAGACTATGTAGGTTGACCATGACCAATGTGACAAGCCAAGTAAAGGTATCCGGAACACTGTCCAGACCAATCAACATCTATAATGGACTCCGACAAGGGGACGGTCTGGCCTGCCTCCTTTTCAACCTGGCGTTGGAGAAAGTGATCCGAGATTCGGGCGTGACATCAAGGGGCACAATCCTTCACAAGTCCACCCAATTACTGGCTTATGCAGACGACATTGACATCATTGGAAGAACATCAACAGCTGTACAAGAAGCTTTCATCCAGATTGAGCACGCGGCAGGAAATCTGGGACTGCACATCAACGAAAGCAAAACAAAGTACATGGTGGCCTCGTCTGCAAGAACACCTAACATTGGTCCCACAATCAAGGTAGAGGAACACGAGTTTGATGTGGTAAAATCATTTACCTACCTTGGGTCAATAGTAGCAGCCGACAATAGCATGGAACCTGAAATACGCGCACGACTGCTAAAAGCCAACAAGGCCTACTATAGCCTGTCAAGGCTCTTCAAATCCAAGCATCTAACCATAACGTCTAAACTTTTACTATATAAGACGATGGTCTTGCCGGTCCTCACATATGCATCCGAAACGTGGGTGCTTAGCAAAAAGCACTCTAACCTCTTGGCGGTGTTCGAGAGGAAAATACTTCGGAGGATTGTTGGCCCCGTATGTGAGGAAGGACGATTCCGGAGACTCTACAATGACGAGATCTACGAGCGCTATCGCGACATAGATGTTGTGAAGAAAATAAAGCTCGGTAGGCTCCGGTGGGCAGGACATCTAGCTCGTATGAGTGAAGATGAGCCTGCTCGGAAAGTTCTCTGCGGTAAGACTTATGGGGTGCGACAGCGAGGGAGACCCAACCTCCGCTGGAAGGATGGCGTAGACCAGGACGCTCAGAGCATAGGGATGCCAAACTGGATGACATCGGCTCAGAATCGGGACCGGTGGAGAGAACAGTTGCGAGAGGCCAGGACCGGATCCCGGTTGTAGAGCCGTTAAAGAAGAAGAAGAAGTTGTATCCAATGTGCCCTGTTTTCGGTCTTGATGACATGACATAACGGCGATTGTTGGTCTTGATTGAGGAAGTTCATTTCACAGGCACTAACATTGGAGCCTCTTCTGTACATCGGATGATTCTGCTGGCAGAGATATCTTTCTCTGTTGAAGAAAATACATGAAAGAAGCTCTTGATCCGTCATCGGGTAATATTTGTCCCTGTAGAGATTCATTAGTAGGTACGGGAATGATGGTTGGATTGCTACGAACGTGTCGTTTATTGGTACTGGAACTGGTACTACATGGAAGAGTTCTAGATTTTCCGATGCCAGCAGTGGTAGCGAAATTTTGAAGACAATGTGATTTGGTTCTGCTTTTCCTGTCACAGTGATGAGGCTGTAGAAGCTCAATATATTCTCGGGTATTGCTGGCAGTTTCAATGACGTTGGAAGGTGGATTTTGATTTTGTTGATCTCCTCGCGGAGTTGAGATGGTGTTACTAATAGAGGGCTTATTCTCCCATGGTGCGTATCGACGAGTACATCCAAAATAGTGGTTTGAATGCGACGAAAGTTGGAAGTGAGTAGCATGGTTTGAATTGCTACTGCTGTGAAGAGTTGTGAGAGCTGCTCTTGTTGTACTTCCTGTTTGATGGCCGTTAGTCCTGCAGTTAGTTGGTTGATGTGATCATCTACTGATAGTAATTGTGCTCTAATAGACTCCTGGTCGTTTCTCATCACATTTATTTTGGCATCTATTAGCGAGGTTTGATTCTTCACTAATTCTGAGAGATGCAGTTCGTTCCTTTCGACCTTTCTAATGGTCATGGACATTTCCTTAGCGTATTCAGAGTCTAAAACTCCGAACAGCGCGTTGGCCATGTTCCCAACGAAGTTTAGTGCGCCTCTCCGTTTGCGTTTGCGGTCAGTCTGATTGACGAGTAACTCGTTGTTTTTTGACAATTCTCCCATAAGCTGTTGAAACTGTGTCATCGTTTGAAGGCAAAGCTCATGTTGTTGTAGTTGGCCGCATATTTCTTGTAATTTGCTGATAAATTGTTGAAGCGTGTAAAGCTCTTGCCAAAATGGCTCCATGTTGTAGAAAGCGATTAGATTCCACTCACTGGAGATGATGTTTGATGGTCCCAAATTTTCAAAATAGATTCCCGGTTGATTTTTGAATGGTGTTATTTCAACGGGGTTAGCCCAGGTTGTAGGAAGAATTAAACAGGTGAGAAGTAATGTCATGATGGCTGATCCCAATGAGCCTCTTATTTTCTTCCTTGGCGGTGACTCTGTTGTGTGCTTTTCGTTAGGCCTGTTTTCTCCAGCAGAGATTGTAGACTGGGGTCCAAGGAGGTCCGATGGCTGGTGCAACCTTGAGGATTCTTCCTTTGCGTTGGACTCTTCCTCGCTACCTGCTTCAGAACTCTCTATTGGTAGAGGTGCTAGTTTGTGGATGGGGCGGCGTAGCACCCCTGTAGATGTTTTAACATCAGCAACACGGACTAGGCCGTCATTTCCAGCGTACGTTTGTAGTATTCGTCCTAGTAGCAAGCGTAAAGGAGGAACATTGTCTTCCTTGATTATGACCATGTCGCCTTGTTTGATGTTCTGCGACCGTTGCCTCCCCTTGGCACGATATTGAAGTTCGTTTAAGTATTCCTTCTGCTATCTGCGCCAGAATTCATTTTTAAGATGTGTGACAAGTTTCCCCCGTGTGAGGAGATTTACGTTCAGAGGTTTGGCGTGAGAGTCCACGGTTGACGTTAGAGGCTCCCCAATTAAAAAATGCCCTGGAGTGAGCGCCATCAAATCATTGGGATTTGTAGACATTGGGGTAAGAGGTCTTGAATTTAGAATGGCCTCCACCTCTGTTACAACTGTCTCTATCTCCTCGTAGGTAAGCGAGGCGGCAACTAACGTTGATTGAAGTAAGTGCTTCGCTGACTTAACGGCAGCTTCCCACAGGCCACCAAAATGTGGAGCTCGCGGGGGTATCATGTGAAAATCAGTACCCCTGGAGCTGCATGTTGTTACGATTCTGTTAACTGAGTCTTCAGATTGAATAAGCTGTTGTAGTTCGGTCAGCTGATTTCTTGCACCCACGAAATTGGTGCCATTGTCGCAGTAAATGTGGCGGCAGTGTCCTCTTCTTGCTGTGAACCTTTTTAATGCGCCAATGAAACCCTCTGTAGTCATATCACTGACAATTTCTAGATGTACGGCTTTCGTTGAAAAACAGCAGAAAACTGCGATGTAAGCTTTGACAGGACGTTTTCCTCGAATCTTAAAGTGTGTCCAAATAGGACCGCAGAAGTCAACTCCAGAATTGATGAAGGGTCTCGCGGGCTGTACTCGTGCTGGCGGAAGATTTCCCATGAGTTGTTGCAGTAGTTTCGGCTTAGCTTTAGCACAGTGAACACAATGTTGCACGACCGACCTTACTAATGTCTTGCCCTTTATTGGCCAGAACTGCTGTCGTGTGATACCCAGCAAACCTTGTGGACCAATATGGAGGTTATCTACATGAATCTCATTCAGGATTGTCTTTGTAACTGAGTGGCTATAAGGTAGCAAAATTGGATGTTTTGAATCATATGGAAGATCAGCGGCCTCCAGTCTTCCGCCAACCCTTATGACGCCCTCATGATCAATGAATGGGGTGAGACCGGCCAAGGAGCTACTCTTTGCCACTTCTCCATATTTTCTTAGATGATTTATATCACTTTTGAACTCTGATTCCTGTATCGCCTTCATGATTGTGTATTTAGCATTTTCCATCTCTTCTGCTGTGATTTGAAGGCTCCGTGGTTGGTCCTTCCTCAAGCCTTTGGCGAACTGTAGCACGTAAGCTACTATTCTCTGAAGCCTTTTGAATGAATTTCTATGATCAATAATGTCGATGAAATGTGTGTCTGTGATCTGGAGCGCTGACGTTACTACACCCTTTCTTAGTTCCAATAATTCTTGCCTCCCCTTTTCGTATGGTGGAGGCCAACTTGATTCTGCGCCGTGAATAAAGATGGGACCGTAGAACCATAAATTGTCTGAGATCAGTTTCTGTGGTGTGGTGCCTCGGGATAATACATCTGCTGGGTTTTGCTTGGAGGTTAGGTGACGCCACTGCTGTGCTCTGGTAAGTATCTGTATGGCTGCCACTCTGTTTGCCACAAATGTTTGAAGTTTGGCTGAGCTTGTGTTGATCCAAGCTAACGTGATTTCGGAGTCTGTCCAAAAGAACATCGATTCTCCCTTGAGATTAAGGTCTGCTCTAATTCGGTTACCCAACTCGGCACCTAGTTTAGCTGCACAAAGTTCTAAGCGGGGCAATGTATGCTGCTTTAATGGTGCAACTCTAGATTTTGCACACAGTAGCCGTACGGTAATGATGTTGTCCTTATTGATGGACCGAATGTAAGCAACTGCCCCAAATGCCTTTTCTGAGGCGTCGGTGAATATGTGGATTTGTAATGACTTTGGACTTCTCTGGGCAAACACATGTCTAGGACATGTGACGTCGTTTAATACAGCCAAATCTTCTTTGAACCTAGCCCAGTAGGAATGATGCTCCTGTGGTAGGGCGGCGTCCCAGTCTATCTTAAGTGCACATAATCGTTGGGAGAACAGTTTTGCAACGACCACTATCGGGGCCACTATGCCCAACGGGTCAAAAAGATGTGCTATGTCTGATACCACTGTGCGTTTAGTGATTCGATGATGTGGGCTGCCATGAATCTGACGCGGAACATATCTGTTTTTGGAGACCATGTCAATCCCATAGTTTTCACATGCTCTTCTGTCATACTGCTGAAGTCTAACTGTAGTTCCTGGTCTTCTGGCCTAATTCCTTGTAGAAGCTGTGGGTGATTGGCACACCACTTCCTTAATTTGAAACCACCTTGATGTAGCAGCCCTTGTAGTTGTGATTTCTTTTCTACTGCCTCCATCAGGCTATCAGATCCTGCTAGTACATCGTCTACATAGAAATTTTGTTTGATGCTCTGTAGTGCTAATGGGTAGCTGGGCGCTTCTTCCTCGGCCAGTTTCTGGAGACATCGTATCGCTAGATATGGTGCGCAGGCAGTGCCGTATGTTACTGTAGTCAATTGAAAGCACCGAATCTTGTCTTGCGGATGGCTGCGCCACCATATCAGTTGATACCTTTGTTGTTCCTCGGCTATTCTTATTTGCCTATACATCTTTTCGATGTCAGCGGTAAATACATATCGTGGAAGACGGAAGCGTAATAATATGGTATACACGTCCTCTTGGATTGTTGGCCCTATGTGGAGAATATCGTTTAGCGAAATCCCTGATGTCGTCTTTGCTGAAGCGTCAAACACGACTCGTAGTTTGGTGGTGGAACTTTCGGGCTTTATGACTGCCTGATGCGGCAAAAAATAATAAGGTTTGCTTAATGTGTTGAAATCAATTTCTCGCATGTGTCCTAATTGTTCATGCTCGCGCATGAACGCGCAGTATTGTTTCTTTAGCTCTGGATTCAAAGTGAGTTTCCGTTCAACTGCTAAAAATCTTCGATAGGCTATCTCCTTGGACTCGCCAAGAGTCTGTGGATCCTTTCGCATAGGCAGGTTCACTGTGAATCGTCCTGTGTTATCTCTTGTGCATGTTTCATTGAAGTTAACTTCGCATTGGTGATCTATGACCGAGAGCGAACGATCTGTGCTGTCAACGTCCTCCAGCTGCCAGAACCTTTCAATTTGTTCGCTTAATCGTTCGTCCTCAGAGCAAATACCACAAGTCGCTTGTTGAGAAACGACATCATGTATTTTGCCGCCAACGACCCACCCGAACACGGTATTCTGCAAAATCGGCAAGGTGTCACTTAGCTTAATCTGTCCTACTGCAAGGGTATAATTCGGCGCCTATTAGAAGGTCAATCTCCCCTGGTTCGTTGAAGTCTGGATCAGCGAGAGCTATATTATGAGGTATTGACCAAGTAGAAATGTCAATCAATTGGGTTGGTTGTGGAGAAATAATGCTGGGTATGATCTGAACTTCGATGGAAGCGTTGAAGCCATTGATTCTGGAGTGTAAATAGATAGTTGCTCGTCGATGTGTCTTTTGGCTTTGCCGGCCAATCATTTCGATGTTGGTCTGCGTGGATTCCATCCTTAACTTTAATCTCTTGGCTGATTCTTCAGTTAGGAAACTCAGCTGAGACCCAGAGTCAAGAAGGGCTCGGCATTGAATGCTCTTGCCTACCTTATTGCTAACATTCAGAAGAGCTGAGCCTAATAAAACGTATCCCTTGGTGGGTTGGACTGCATTCGCTGTCAGGGAAGCTGAATGTCCTCCCCCCGAAGCTTGCTGAGCTGTCGAATTTTTGTTATTTGTTTGTGCTGTGGGTTCGTTTGGGACGTTCATCTTGGTATCCTTATTGAATGATGTTGAGTCTTCCAGATGCAAGAGGGTGTTATGTCTTCGTGAACATTTGGTACAAGCTCTAGATGTGCAATTGTAGTAGCTGTGTCCTGATTTCAGGCAATTGATGCAGAGTTTGTTTGCCCTTACTGTTTTTAAGCGATCGACTGGTGTTGACTGAAGAAATTTGTTACACGCATATAGTGCGTGTTGTCCCTTGCATGATGGACAACCATGACTTGTTGTCACCATGGAGGAGAACGTCCTTGATGTTGTTTGCTGTCTTGGCCTTTCTTCTATAGACTTGGTTTTGCCTCCCAGTGCCTCTAGCGACTGAAACCGGATTTCTAAAAACTTGAGAAAATCTGTGAGTGGTGGTAATGCTCTCGGATTTGTTAATGACTGTTCCCATAACGTGAGTGTAAACCTGTCCATCTTCTTTTGTAAGATATGTAGGAGCAATGGATCCCAATGCGAAGTGTCAAGTTGTAGATTTTGAAGTCCTAATAAGCATTCCCATGTTGTGTCGTGCATCGACTTAATGGCTGTTGCACTTTCATTTGATTGGCTAGGTTGCGACAGAAGTCTGCTTATTAATGCTGTCGCCAATAACCTGGTGTTCTCGTATCGATCATTGATGACCTTCCAGGCTGACATGTAGTTGGCATCGGAGGTTGTATAGTGTCTGATAAGTTTTTCTGCTTCTCCCATTAGGCTTGTCTTGAGATACCACATCTTGTGGCACTCTGCTATGTTTTGGTTGTGAACCAGTTCCGTAAATAAGTCTCGGAACTGGTGCCACTTCAGGTAATCACCGTCGAACTTTGGTAAAGTTACCTTAGGAAGCTTGACGGCTGAAGAGTTATTAACTCTTGACTGTACTGTTGTGTCGCAAGCCTTCAGTTGACCATAAAGCTGTAGGAGTTCTGCTTGAACCTCATCTTCCAGACTAAAATACTCCTCGATGTTGTAATGTTCCAGCGATGATTCACTAAGCTGACCCCAAATTGCTGTATGGAGCGTTGAGATCTCGTTCCAGTGACTTTCAATTCTCTTGATTTGCAGCTTGCAGTAATGTTCTGGCAAAACGATGGTGGCATCACTAGTAGCTTTGAGTATTTTCCGCATTGCCGTACTTAGAATCGTGAGTTTTCTAATATTGATTGTTAAGTCAGCTCGATGTTCTTTCTCGGTTTCAAAATGATGGTGCTTTGGAATAGCTCCAGCTGCTTTCTTCATAGGAGACGTCGTCTTCTGAGCTACTTCTTCATCGCCTTGTTCTTCGATGCCTTCTGCAGGTTGGTTTACGGCTTGATCGAAGGTCTCCAGCGCTTCAAGACGCTGCTTTATGTCATACATATTCTTATCATAGCCTTTTCGTATTTGTTTATAATATTCCTGAGTAAAGTAGGGATGATCTACTTTATCCTCGTGATTTGTCCGGATCTCGATGTCGGTCGCCTCGAACATCGCCCATAAGTCCCCTAGCTCTCGTTGCTTGTTGCGCAGAAGCGTTGAAGTTCTCCGGGCGTGGGGGGTCTTTGTATAACTGTTGGACACTCGCTCTATCTCGCCTCCAGTCTCCTTTTGCATTTGAGCCAATTGCTCCATATTCATGATGATTTCTTGTGCACGTGAACTTTCCTTGGTAGAAGTCACGATCTGATAATGACGCCTGCTGTATTAATGGCTCTTGTATTGCAGATGGTTATGCCGATGATGACAATGTGTTGAATGCTGCTTAAATAAGCTTTGCTCAATTCGGATTCACCACAATGTTGCCCACTTGTCGGTGTCAAAAAAAATGTGCGAAACTCTTTTATTTCGCTTTGTAAATAGAAGGTAGATTGATCAAGGCACATAAACCTAGACCTTTATAGTTTAGTGCAAAGGCTCTTGTTATAAACGGAAAATACACTTTCAATAATTTGGTTCCAAAAAATTTAAATTCCCTAAATTCAGATATTTTCAAAATCCCTTTTTCTTTTCAAAATTCAAATATCCAAAAATAAATTAAAAAATCTTTTTTTATCATACAAAAACCGCCACAAGCAACTCCGTGCAAGAGTTTTAAAAATCTTATCAATCGGTATCAGGTTTCGTCCGAAACCCGCCCATGCATTTTCCCAGCCAAAATGCACAATTGCATTTTGCATATTTCGATTCTCCATTCTAATGCAAGGCAAATGTAACGCGAAAAACGTCCACGACATACGCTATTAGACATTAGAGTCGAATTTCGTCTGGGATCTTTCCGGAGACCAAACGCATAGTGTTTTCGTGCATTTTTGTTTTGGTAAAGACGTGACTTTTTCCGATGAGCTGCACTTTTTGCGGCGTGAGAAAAGTTTTTCCTCCGGTTAAAAAACGGCCGGCCGGTGGCGGTGAATTTTTAAATCTGAGAGTTGGGTTCTAATCGTCACCACCGCCGGGTGGTTGTTTACCGAGGCCGGTTAATTTTTAAGTCGAGAGTGTTGTTCTAACTGTCACCACCGGCCGGTGAATTCCTTTTAAACAGAGTCTGGTTCTAATCGTCACCGCCAGCGGGTGGTTTTACGAGTGTTGTTTTAACCGTAAGACCGACGGGCGGTTCTTCTCAATATTGCGGGTGGCGGTTTTTCGCGAAGATTTGTTTAAAAGTAAAAGTTCCTGCGAACTTCTTTGTACAATAAAAGTTTAACGTTTAAAGGCGAGATAACTAAAACAAAAGTTACCGAAAATTTGTGTAAAAGAAAATAAGGTCTAAGTTAAAAGTTGGTTATAAAAATAGTAGTTTAAAAAACAAAAGTTACCGAAAATTTGTGTAAAAGAAAATAAGGTCTAAGTTAAAAGTTGGTTATAAAAATATTAGTTTAAAAAACAAAAGTTACCGAAAATTTGTGTAGAAGAAAATAAGGCCTAAGGTAAAAGTTGATTATAAAAATAGTAGTTTAAAAAACAAAAGTTACCGAAAATTTGTGTAGAAGAAAATAAGGCCCAAATTAAAAAGTTACTTATAAACAAAGTAGTTAGAACTCTAAGATTAAAAGGTGAATATTTACAAAAAACTAGGATTTGTTTAACAGTAAAAAACCAATGGATCTTCTTACTACAATAAAAACTTAAAATTTAAAAGTGAAATACCTACAAAAGTTTCAGTGGTTTTATTTAAAAAAGGAACAAGAAGGCATAAAGTAGAAAAAAAAGAGCATAACAAATGGCGCAGCCGGTAGGATCCGAGCGAGCCTACAACTATTGATCGAGTGCTGGACATAGGCACCCTTGTCCCTAAACTCAGACTGAGCCGAGTCTGAGGGCACAAGATTAATAGAGGCGTTGACCCCGGATCCTATGCGAACAACGAACAGGGTAGTACATCTATAGGTGATAGAATCCGCCCTACCCTGCAACGCACCCAAAGGTGCCATCGGTGGACTTTTGTGGGCTTCATCCCTGCCCAGGATAAAGTCCATAAGGACCAACTAGGGGACGATCTAGCCACAGACGCTCCCCCGACGTGGGACTAGAGGATAGTTACAACCGACCCAAGGAATCCACATCCAGGGCTCCGACGTCCAGCCCTACATTCACGAGGGCTGCATCATCAATTCAAACCCAATTTGATCTTTCATCAAATTGATTCGGGCAAGGCCAATAAGTCAGAGGCCGACGCCCTAATCTTTATTAATATAATCGTCGCTCGGGGGTGTACAACCACGGCGCCTCTGCTCCAGGCGGGCACGCGCTCACCCCCATATTAATTTCTTCGAGGGACTTACGCGGGCTTCATCCCTGCCCACCAGTATATGTCTGAGGAAAACATCCACAACGATAGCAGCACCAGCGTTCCGGAATCACCTCTATTAGACGCAGGCGAAATCAGCGCCACGTCCACTCCTGCTCTACCATCAACAGTTCCAGCTCTTCAATCAACACCATCAGCTCCCCAGGTACCCGAAGGTACCCAGTCAACACCCACAACTTCAAATTTAAGGCATCCATCGCCCAGTAGGCTACGAAGCGGCCGAATCCGACAGGGCACTAGTCAAATAAGTCTACAAATTTATTTAGAAGATTTGTTAAAACAGGCCAGTGAAGGTGAAAAATCTTCGATCCCCCAGTACGACTTCCTCCATAGAGAAGTAGCCAAAAACAGCGAGCAAAGACTCGCCAAAATAAATCAATTTAGAGAGGCTACTAGGAAGTTCGTACAGGAGATCCAGGATTTTAAGGAATTCCCGGGGCTAACTCCGCTAGAAGGTAGGGCAGTAGAAATTCCACAAGAACCAAGTAGGCAGGATTTAGATAATTCTACAGGTAGCGACAGGGACCCCAGCAAGGGCGAAGTCCTACTTAATTGGGTCAGCGTATCATTTCCAGACTCCGAAAAGGAGCTTATACTAGAGGACTCCGACTCCAAAGATATAAAGCTCTTCAAAATGGCGGACTATACAAAAGTCGCCCGCTTAACCTCTGAATTAGTACCCATTTTCTCCGGCGGCCCATCCCCCAATATAGTGGTGGAATTGCAAACATTCTTAGGATGTTGTCACCGAGCGCTGCAATGTCTGAGCGATACTGACAAACCAGCCTTTTTACAGATCTACCCCACGAGGCTACGAGGCGAAGCCTACCAATTAATAGCCTCCACACAACCAGCCACCTTCGAAGAGGCTGAAAAATTACTTAATCAAACAGATTTGCCCCGAGAAACCTACCAGGAGCTGGTAAATAAGTTAATCACTCTAAGGCAATACCCTTTAGAGACCCTTATAGCCTTCACGGCTCGAATCAAGCAGATGTTACAGTCCTGCAAAGAGGCGGCCACCACCAAGTACGGTGCCACAAACGCCCAAACCGTCCAAACGCAACTAAATGATTTCGCAAAAGACGCTTTAAAAAGCGGGGTCAATAACCCCTACCTGTGTCAGTACCTTCTCACCGTTGACGAACAATCACTGGATACATTAATCCAGAAGGCGCTAGATATGGAACGCCTGCAATTAACAGTCTTGCACCTGCAGCCCAACACAACCCCCACGGCGTACCCCATTAGTCAACCGAGAACCAATGTTTCGCCTACAGGGCTCCAACTCCCACAAGGTATCAATGCCCAATGTAGTACAAGTTGGGCCCCCACACATGGAATCACACAAGCGCACTCATACGTAAACCCAACAGCTGCAGACCCTGATAGTACAATCCCACAGGTACCTAATACACAACAATACTCCACCTATCAATCGACGACGCCCGCACAACCACCCGTACAACACTTCGTTAATCAAACCCTGCCACTCACACAAGAAAGAGTAGCCGTACCGAGTTCCTATCCCAAAGGGCCCCCACAGTCTCAATCCATCGCTAACGTAACTTGCACCTTTTGCCGCCGACGGGGACACACTTACAGTGAGTGCATGAAGCGCAAGAACACTCCGCTCTGCTCACATTGCCAAAATTATGGCCACGACGTCAGTGAGTGCCGCAGATTTAAGTTTGAACGTAGTCAGGCTACGGCCAGAAATGGGCCCCCATTACAGAACACATACAATAATTACAACAATAGACAACCTCAAAATTACCCACCAAATTACCCGCCGAATTTTAATAATAGGAACCCTCCAAATTACCCGTCGAATTTTAATAACAGAAACCCACCTGGCAGGGCTGATGACAGTAGAAGGTACCCTCGCCCAGGATTGGGCCAACTTAATACCGGCCAACCTAATTCCGGACAAGCCAATCCCGGTACACCCAATAGAATCCCCCGCGTTTACCAGGTAAGCAGGAAGTGCGATTTTTGTGGCCGCCGTAGCCACGTAGTGAGCGAATGCGCTCAGAAGAGGATGTGGGAAGAACGTCACCAGGGAAACGCCGAGCCGTCGAGCCAAAATCCCCTGGCCCGACAACAATAGGTCCATTCACACCCAAGGGTACACCTCAGCCGCCCCGACTCAGAATCCCACAAGTTACCTTACCCTTAGATATCAGCCGTAACGGCAAAATCAAATTAGTAGTGGATTCTGGCGCTGAGGTAAGCGTCATCAAACAAAATAAATTAAACCCGGACGTAGAAATAAATCCCGATGAGAAATGCACTCTTGTAACCCCAGCCGGAACTACCGAAACCATAGGGAGCTGTCACGGAAATTTCGACCTCCCCCCTAAAATCCCCGGCTCTTTCCAGGTAGTAGAGGATACACCAGAATTTCTAAACGACGGGCTACTAGGATTTGACTTCATCTTGGAGAACTGCAATGTAGAAGGTCCCAATCGAAAGTTGAAGTTCCCTCGTACAGCAACTAACCCTAAAGAGTTTAGCGTTCCATTGACATTCGACGAGCATTCGCCCAAAGAACGGGCAGTCGAAGTGAGGCACAGCGTGGGCAAAACGCGCACTGTCTCTAAGGCCCCTAACAAGGAGGCTGACTGCAAAACCCAAAGGTCGACTGACGAAATCGAAACTCAAATGGAACCTACACGGACTAAGATTGAGTTAGGACGGCCGACACGAGTGCCGGGCCGTACCCAACAAATAATCGCAGTTCCGCTAAACCTGAAGGAAGAAATGGTCTGTCTGTCTCAAGAAATAGAACCAGGTGTTTTCCTCTCAAATAGCCTGCTACCCAAGGGGAAGGACACCGTTCCGATAAGCATTCTCAACAGTACCAATACCGCAGTGCCCATAGCCGCACTTAACCTAACACTGGTCCCAACCAGTACATATGAAATAGTCCCACTTCAATCGATACCGCGGCCAACCGTAGTACAACGATCTACTAAAAATTCGGCCCTCAAGGCCCCTGAAATGTATGCCTGCGAGATCCCTAGCCAAAATCCCTTTCGTACATTCTTAAACACAGTCGCTCTATTCCTAATCAATCATTTACTAACAATATGGTCCGCATGTAACCCTAAGTGCGCCGACCAAGCTTTTAGCCCCCAAGGCTTAATCCAAACTAGCGGTGCTTGTGAGTACAAGAGCCCCAACGTTGGCCAACAAACTCCATCACCCTCTCTCATAAAAAATAAGAAGAAGGGAACAACTTTCCAAACAACGGCAGCATACACCCCTGCCATTAAATCCCAAAAAAGCAAACGATTAGGTACGCAAACCCCAAAGAGCAAAACCGAGGCAAGAATTAACCATATCCGGTACTCCTCAAACCCCGAGTACCCGGCCCCTCAAGACCTCGAAGCCCGCTTAGAACAGATCAAAAGGGAATTGAATCTGGATGAAAACCTAAGCGCGGAAGAAAGACAGTCGATCACCGACCTCTGCTACGAATATCACGATATTTTCTATCTTAAGGGCGATCTCCTCACGCATACAACCGCCATCCAACACGAAATACCTTTAATACGGGACCAGGCACCCATAAACCAAAAAATGTACCGATTGCCAGAAAGTCAGAGGCAGATAATAAATGAACAGCTACAAGAAATGATGGAAAACGATATAGTACAGCCTAGCAAAAGCCCGTGGAACTCCCCTCTCCTATTAGTTCCCAAGAAGGCAGGCGCAGACGGTGAGAAAAAGTGGCGAGTCGTCGTCGATTTTCGTAAGCTTAACGAAAAAACAATCGGCGACGCCTACCCATTGCCACGAATAGAAGAGATCCTAGACCAGCTAGGACACTCGCGTTATTTTACCACTATTGATCTTGCCAGCGGCTATCACCAAGTTCTGGTCGATCCCAGGGATCAAGATAAAACCGCTTTCAGCACCAATTACGGGCACTACGAGTTCAAACGTATGCCGTTCGGGCTAAAAGGAGCCCCGGCTACGTTCCAAAGACTAATGAACTACGTACTCACCGGCCTGCAAGGCCTAGAATGCTTCGTCTACTTAGATGACATTGTCATCTATGGTAAGAGCTTAGAAGACCACAACCGAAAGCTCAGAAAAGTCTTTAACAAACTGAGGGAGCATAACCTCAAATTGCAGTCCGAAAAGTGCCAATTCCTACGTAAGGAAGTAGTCTACCTAGGGCACATTTGCTCAGAGAAATGTGCGCTCCCGGACCCCAGGAAAACGGCGTGCGTCCAAGAATTCCCGGAACCACGCACTATACGCCAGGTCCAATCTTTCATCGGACTCGCGAATTATTACAGGAAATTTATTCCCGACTTCTCAAAATTCGTCCGGCCACTAACCAACCTCCTACGAAAGGACGTAAAATTCTCCTGGACTCCCAGATGCCAAGAATCCTTCGACCAAATTAAGGCAGCTCTGGTCAAACCCCCTCTACTCATCTACCCCGACTTCACCAAACCCTTCAATCTGACTACAGATGCCAGTAGTGAAGCCCTTGGGGCCGTACTTTCACAAGGGGAAGTGGAAAAGGACCAACCCATCGCGTACGCCAGCCGAACCTTGAACAAGGCTGAGCGAAACTATTCCACCATCGAAAAGGAGCTTTTGGCAATAGTCTGGGCCGTGAAAAATTTCAGGTGCTACCTACAAGGTCGCACATTTACGGTATACACCGACCACAAGCCGTTGAAGGGAGTTTTCAACGTTAAAGACCCTACAACCCGATTGGTGCGTTTCCACCATAAACTTTCTGAATACGACTATCACATCGAATACAAACCTGGCAAGTACAATACTAATGCCGACGCCCTCAGTCGTATTCCCTGCCCCAATTCAAACCAAGATACTAAGGCTCAACAAACTTTCACTGTCAAGGCAATAGTACACGCCCCCATGGAACCTCCCCCCGGAGGCCACAATCAAAGATGCAACGCAGTCACTCGTGCCCAAGCACGAGTGAAAAGACCGATTACTACGCCCGGAAAAGAGGCCCAAACGGAGGTAACAGATATAGGCATCGCGCCCGAAGGCGACGGTATAAAACAGTCAGAGAACCAACCACTCAATTCACCCGAATCCCCAACCACGCAGCCTCAAGAGGCTGAAACCAATCAAAGGCCCAAAATCACGATAATCACGGACCCCGAAGAGATAACCACCATCTTGAAAGACTATCATGACTCCGCTTTCGGAGGTCATCAAGGCGTGATCAAAACGTACAAACGAATCCGTAGGAAGTACTGGTGGCGCCACATGCTTAGGGATATAGGAAAATATATTCGAAGATGCAGGAAATGTCAGACAAATAAGTCCACACCGGCCCTTATAATGCCGATGGTAATTACAGACGTGGCCGAAAGACCTTTCGACAAGGTCTACCTAGACATAGTGGGACCTTTAGAAACTACCCACTCCGGGAACCTATACATCTTAACATTTCAAGATAACCTAAGTAAATTCCTAGATTGCTATGCTATTCCGAATGCCGAAGCCGAAACAGTAGCACAAATAGTCTTTGACCAAATCATTACCCGCTACGGGATACCCAAAAGCATAGTGACTGATCAAGGCACCAATTTTCTTAGTGGCCTCTTCAAGGGCCTGTGCAAACTCCTGACAATCAAAAAATTACAAACTTCCGCCTACCACCCCCAATCAAACGGCGCTTTGGAAAGGGCCCACAGGCCCCTAGTGGAATACTTGCGCAGTATCACTGACCAAAACCCCAAAGCCTGGGATCAATACTTACGCACTGCCGCGTTCGTTTATAATAATAGTGTTCATGACAGCACCAAACTAACTCCAATGGACTGTCTTTATGGGTTCTCACCCGATATCCCATCCAACCTGAAGAAAGATCCCGAACCGCTATACAATCACGAAAGCTACTACCATATTCTGAAATATAAATTACAAAAAACCTACTCCATAGCCCGACAAAATCTTCTAGCAAGCAAGCAGAAATCTAAAGCCCATTACGACCAAACCACGAGACCCCACTCATTCCATATTGGTGACCAGGTATTTATTAAAAGCGAAAACCGAAAAGGAAAACTCTCCCCCATCTGGAGAGGCCCCTACCCTGTGGTAGCGATAACCAGCCCCGTGAACACTAAAGTCAAAATAGGCAACAAGCAGACCGTAGTACATAATAACCGCCTGAAACCCTTTTTCGAGTAAATGACAAACCAACTAGCCACTAAACTAGGCCCCTCACATAACTCGCTAAGCGACCTAGCCATCTCATGGTATACGCAGTATTCAAAACTGGGCTGCTGAACTCGCTCTCTGACGCTACCTAGAACTATTCAGCTAGTGGGCGAAAGCTCTGAGGAATATGTAAACAAAGAAAAATAGTAATTACAGTTATTAAATAAGAAAGAATTGTGGAAGAAAAGAGTAAGAGTAGTAAATAAGAATTAAACGAAAGAATCAATTTTCAATACAAAAAGAAAAATAGTAATTACAGTTATTAAACATAGAAAAAATTATTGTGGAAGGAAAAAGAAAGATTAGTAAGTAAAAATTATTGTGGAAGGAAAGACAAAGATTAGTAAGTAAGAATTATTATGCTATATAGAAAAAATCCTAATAGAAAATCTATTCAATAAGCAATCTCAACAACTTACTACACCGCAAGTATTTTAAATTAATTAACAAAAATAAATAAAAAAAAATAATTAAAAGAAAAATCGATTTTTTTTAGATATTAAAATTTGAATCGAAATTCAAAAAAAAAACATTTCCTCGAATTTACACATTATTTCTCTCCTCTTATATCATATAATATTTTCATTGAAATTTATTATTTTTTATTCATTGCCATTTTTTTTTAATTATTTTTTTTAATATAGATTATTTTATACAAGAAAAAAGCACTATAATCTGAATCCAAAAAAAATAAGCAATATTTATAAATGTAAAACTAGGAAATAAGAATTATAAAACTAAAGTGGGCGACAGCCCTCAGGAATGTGGCCTATAGATTAGAAAAGAAAAAAAAATATGGGCGAGAGTCTTTAAATAAAAAGTAAACAGTTACATTAATTAAAATAAACAGACATACATATGTGAGAATTTTAAATGGAAAACATCTTTCTTTTGAAAATTAAAAATATGTAATAATAGGAATTTAAGTAATTTTATGAATAAGAAACGTAAGAAACTAAAGAATATTGCATGCCCAAAAAGTATATATTACAAATGGCCTAAAGTGGGCGACAGCCCTCAGGAAGGTAGGCTAAAACATTAAGAATTTAAGAAATATAATATAATAAGAATTTAAGTAATTCTAGGAATAAGGAAATGTAAGAAAGTAAAAACGTTTTTTTTTAAATTTAAAGAAGCCAAAACAATAATTGCATGTTCTAAGAATTAAGAAGGCCCACGTACTAAGTTAGATTTAAAGAAAAATGTATCCGAAAAAAGGGTAAAATCCAAAAGCGAAAGACCAATTACAAGCAAAAGCCCTTTAAGGGCGCCGCCCCAAAACCGCCAGAAAACGCAACACGACTCGCCTCTAACCAGTTAACTCAGGCGCAAACTCAAAGCCCATATTTACAAGCGCAATTCCTAAAAAACAACCAAATGCCGAGAAAACACGCCCTTCGGGCCCTTAAAAGACGTTCGTATAACCTAAAGTAGAAACAACCCAATCAAGAATTTCTCCTAAAATTTTAAAAATCGAGCAATGCCCCCTTTGCTTTGCGCCATAGCATTGCTCTTATTGAGCCCCCCAAGGAGTTGTTATAAACGGAAAATACACTTTCAATAATTTGGTTCCAAAAAATTTAAATTCCCTAAATTCAAATATTTTCAAAATCCCTTTTTCTTTTCAAAATTCAAATATCCAAAAATAAATTAAAAAATCTTTTTTTATCATACAAAAACCGCCACAAGCAACTCCGTGCAAAAGTTTTAAAAATCTTATCAATCGGTATCAGGTTTCGTCCGAAACCCGCCCATGCATTTTCCCAGCCAAAATGCACAATTGCATTTTGCATATTTCGATTCTCCATTCTAATGCAAGGCAAATGTAACGCAAAAAACGTCCACGACATACGCTATTAGACATTAGAGTCGAATTTCGTCTGGGATCTTTCCGGAGACCAAACGCATAGTGTTTTCGTGCATTTTTGTTTTGGTAAAGACGTGACTTTTTCCGATGAGCTGCACTTTTTGCGGCGTGAGAAAAGTTTTTCCTCCGGTTAAAAAACGGCCGGCCGGTGGCGGTGAATTTTTAAATCTGAGAGTTGGGTTCTAATCGTCACCACCGCCGGGTGGTTGTTTACCGAGGCCGGTTAATTTTTAAGTCGAGAGTGTTGTTCTAACTGTCACCACCGGCCGGTGAATTCCTTTTAAACAGAGTCTGGTTCTAATCGTCACCGCCAGCGGGTGGTTTTACGAGTGTTGTTTTAACCGTAAGACCGACGGGCGGTTCTTCTCAATATTGCGGGTGGCGGTTTTTCGCAAAGATTTGTTTAAAAGTAAAAGTTCCTGCGAACTTCTTTGTACAATAAAAGTTTAACGTTTAAAGGCGAGATAACTAAAACAAAAGTTACCGAAAATTTGTGTAAAAGAAAATAAGGTCTAAGTTAAAAGTTGGTTATAAAAATAGTAGTTTAAAAAACAAAAGTTACCGAAAATTTGTGTAAAAGAAAATAAGGTCTAAGTTAAAAGTTGGTTATAAAAATATTAGTTTAAAAAACAAAAGTTACCGAAAATTTGTGTAGAAGAAAATAAGGCCTAAGGTAAAAGTTGATTATAAAAATAGTAGTTTAAAAAACAAAAGTTACCGAAAATTTGTGTAGAAGAAAATAAGGCCCAAATTAAAAAGTTACTTATAAACAAAGTAGTTAGAACTCTAAGATTAAAAGGTGAATATTTACAAAAAACTAGGATTTGTTTAACAGTAAAAAACCAATGGATCTTCTTACTACAATAAAAACTTAAAATTTAAAAGTGAAATACCTACAAAAGTTTCAGTGGTTTTATTTAAAAAAGGAACAAGAAGGCATAAAGTAGAAAAAAAAGAGCATAACACTCTTATACCAGTACACTTGAAATTATTTTAAGACGTATAAAACAACTTAATTGTTTGAGGATTTAAAAACAACTTAACTTTATTTCCTAAAAAACGCTTTTTATACAAAAAATGTCTTAATCCGAATTATTCCTAAAACTGAAAATTCCCGTGGGAAGAGTTTTCCCAAAGAAGCATAAATTCATTCTTTCTCATATCGTAAATTGCAGTCGCAGCAATTTACGCCAGTTGCATTTAAAATTAGAATCATATTACGTCTGGCAATTTGCGCCAGTTACATTAAAAATTGAATCTCAGATTACGTCTGGGTGATAACAATAAAATTCTTCCGAGAGAAAGAATGAATTTATGATTTGATTTGTTTTTCTTGTTTTAGACAATTAATTAAAATATTATTGATTGATTCCTAAACAGATTCGTTTTTAGAGAGTAACGACTTGACTGTTTGAATAGTAATGGTAGAGCCATTTTTGACTCTGGAGATATACAAACTTCGGAGCATTCTTCTATAGATGTCATCTTTGGGTAAAAAAACTGTGACTGAATGACCCAGGGGGTTCTCCTGGAATGCGATTCGAAAGTCATGAAATTCGGAAATAAGACAATGGTATCCTCCACCAATGCGAATTCGAATTAAATTTGTCCGCCTGTTATCGGATTTCAGTCCGCGAGTAAAGCCATTGCCGCATGCGCTGCATTTATTTGTTTGTTTTAAAATATTCTAAAAACTCTTTAAATATTCTTGAAACAATTTATTGTTCGCACCAAAATGTCAAATTAAGTTAATAAATGAAGTTGGTTGGCTGAAAATAATTTCTTTTCGAAGATTTATCAGGCATCGCTACTAGCTTCCGTTTGCTTCCTACTTTCGTATCGCCTTAGAAAAGCGGAGTCTGAAGTCACAGCCAGCTTCTCAAATTGACGTTTGAGCCGCCTGTACATCAGGATACAGATTCAAGAAGTGCGGATCTGTTAGACTTCCATTCTTCACAACTCTCGATAATGATAACAAAAGGTTTTCAAAATCTATCTTGGCCTCTAGTAGGCATTTCAGAGCAGATGGTCGTCGATTCAAAATTCGAGTCCTGTAAGATGCTTAGATAACTAAATATGTCGCCTGGTGCAAATGTCTGCTTTTTGTAATGACAATGCACCGCAGATAGCATGTGTTCTGACGGATGTAAAAAGAGCCGATTCTTAATATAATCTCTATGATTGCAGTACACTGATAAAAAAAATTTCTTGGCTTAAAGCACTTTTTCTTGAACCAAGCAACTCATGTTTTGGATATAATGGAAACAAAATTGTCTCGGGATAAGCAATTCTCATAGTCCTGATTTTATTGTCTTGGATGAAGACAAAAGTTAACTTGAAGTAAAATAAAATACGAAAGCGATGATATTATATTTTAAAAAAATTCAAGTTCTAAAATCGGTCTTATTGGTTGTGATACATTTTTAGAACTTGAAAGTCCGATAACCGAAAAAAGTCCGATGAATTAAGAATTTAGTTTCTTGAGTAAAAAATTAAACAATCTTATTTCGAGAAAAATATATCTTGGTCGAAAAATATAAGTATTGAGCGAAGAAATACGATTGTTTGGCTCAAGAATTTCCAGTGTCTTACTCTGAGACAGCATTCTCATGATAAGACTGAAAAATTTTTCTACTCAAGATAACGAAACGAAGACTAGCGAATTGCTGGAATCAAGACAATTTTTTTATCAGTGTAGGATTGAGTGCATTATGCACTTGAGATACTTAGGAGGGCATTAAGTTCCAGGTTTTTCAATTGGGCTTCTAGGCCTTTTTGTTTTGTTTAAGCTTAGACCCCCACACTAGTTCATCGTAGGGTCGCAATCTGTCCCAAAATGGTCGTATAAGTCAATGCATACATTACTTTCACAGTTTTTCCCAGACCATTGTATAAAATGATAAGAATTTTTCTTCACGTCATACACTCTTCATTCCCAGATATTTCAATTATTTTCTTTACTTTTTTTTGGATGTTCCAGTTGGATGGTATTTAAAACAGTGAACAAATACAGTGTAAACGGCAGTGCAAAATTTTTATACCCAATTGCTATTGAGTCGAAATATAGTAATAGTACGACTTATACTTTTTATGTAATGGATCCATTATTCCTTCTCTATTTGCAATATGTATTGATAAAACCTTTCATTGTGAATGAAATCTAAGTGCGGGTCCAAAAAGACGATTTTAAAGATTTTCTCATTTACAGATATTGTACTTAAAATTGAAAAAAACCAAAAGATATTAAGAAATATTGCAAAAAAATTACAGAAAAATCGAAAAATACCCATTTTGAGGGCTAAACCCCCCTAAAAAGTGGGCTTCTTGGGGTAGAAAATCAGTAGACTTTATAACCCCTTATTAAGAAGGCTAAAAAGAAGCTCTCTGCCAATTTTCAGCCTGTACCTAATTATTTCCGCTATATCGCTTTTTCGGCTTAATTTACCTGTACTATTAATTTAACCCAGTTTTCTCGCGATTTTACACTGTTTCTTACGGAAAAAAATTACGTGATATTTGCGGAGACCCTCCCCCTCCCCCACGTGAGATTTGGTGAGATTCGGCTCGACTCCCTCCCCCTAAACACCTCACGTAATTTATGGACGCCCCCTTTGGTTTTTCTTTTTTTTTCTTTTTCTTCTGTTTCTATTTTATTACATGGGTCATTCTACGATAAGAGGTAATGTGTACGGCATCCATTACAAAATAGCATTTTTATTCTACATGTTGTCATTTTATGCAATAAATCACAGCATCTTAATGCATTTTAGAAATACCACTGTGATTAAATGCACAATTATAGTACATTTTCCTGAAATTCCAAATTTAAGTCTGAAAAAGTCTCCACCCTGGCCTGTCCCTTTAACGTTTTTAGTTAAACATGCAGACAGTATATACCTTCTTTGACGCCGCTGTTAAATTAAAGTTTATTTAGCACAAACTTAAACAAGTATATTTAAGTATTATAAAGGGAAAATACAAAAATATTTGTTTATTTGCAATAATTTTCGAACTTCTTTTTTGTCCCGCTTTTTTGTGTGTCTCCCCTGGCGAATTTTGGCCCGTTAATGTAAACAGAAGTAATAGATGGCCATGTTCTAAATGGCGCTCACGGACGTGTATCAATGTGAAGTTTGTAACACTAAACACAGGAGCCGTTAAATCGCTGTCATTGGTTAGATGGGACGACGCAACAGTGCGTGGTAGTGGTTTCGCAAGGTGATTGTGTCCCTCCCCTGGTCAGTCGTAAAATTTATAAAACTAACTTTATTTTTTTGTATTTACCGCCTAAATTCAACAATACTGTAATAGTGGAGGTGCGATATATTATTAACCCAATATTAAGTTATGTCAGTTAAAAATTTTAAATTTGTCACTAAAACGTCTCTCCCCTGCCGTATTTCCCCTGGCAAGCTAACTACCAGGGGAGATACTTACTGACCAGGGGAGACAATGTAGATCATAAGATGTTTGTGCAAAGTAATTCAGATATAGCTAACTTCTAAAGGAGTATGGAGCATTCCATTTCGGAGGTTCAGTCAACAGATAAATTGGACACATGGATGTAACTTATACAAAAGAAGAGGCATCAGGTGAAGTAAAGGTTACATGCTATTGTTCTACGTCACAAAATTTGTTACATTCACCTCCAGCTATATGAGCTCACTTACAGCCAATTTTGAACAGCTTGCCAGCCGAAGTGGCAATCCTGCATTTTTGGAGCGATGGACCTGTGACACAATACCGCAACAAATATATGTTTTACTTTCTTGTTACTAATTTGACAGAATTTCCCCCAAACTTGATATGCTTTACATGAAGCCCGACATGGTAAGGGGCTTCTGATGGTATCGGTGCTGTCTGTAAGAGATCAGCAGACCGATTGGTAGGTAGTGGCCGTGACATAACATCTCTGAGCGAATTATCAGATGCTGTCCTAGCGTCAATGGTCTCCTTATTGACGACAAAAATATCCTAGAAAAATACGCTTTGCTTGTTAGTGCCAAAAAATACATAAAGACTTTCCCTGGTTCTTTACGTGTCCATCAGGTGTCATGGAACATTGAGGATCCAAAAAAGTGTCTCTACCCTGCCTGATGTATTTCCCCGGCCTTCTACAAAATAACTAAATATGGATAAAGTGACTTGCCCGTACATGAATGTGTACATAAAAGAGACTAAAATCGTATTATATGTGATTAATAATCAAAAAACTCCAACTTTTCCCCTTGGCCGCATCCTCTATGGAGTCAAAACCTCTTATCGTAGAATGACCCACATACAAGTATGCAGACTTTAATAATATGTACTAACCTTTAAGAGGGAACTAAAGAAAGAAGTTAAAGAAAAGAAATAGACAAAAATTAAGGGGATGACTATAAATTGGAATTAAGGGCTAAGAATTTACGCCTATAGCCCAAAGTTTTCGCAAAGACATTTAGGGGAAAAACCAATGATTTCCGTTTTGCTAATATTCTACTAAAACTTAAATTTGGTCTGTGGATTTTTATTTGTTTTATTATGTATATACGCAACAAAAGAAAGGAAAATTTTTACTTTACACAGTTGAAGATATCAGTCGAAATCGGGAAATAATTACAAATTATAGACAAAAAAAACTAATACAAAGCTAACTAAAACGACAAAAAGCACAACAATGGTTATATGAGGGGGTGCTGTCTCTGCCTGTTTCGGGATAGGGCGAGATAAAAAATGTAGTTTAATGATTAAGAATAAAAAGGTAATGAAACAACTGATCTGTTTTTAGTATTTTTAAACCAGTACGCTTTTAAAGGCACAAACGATTGGCGCGGCAGAGTTGGCGGCGTCCGCCGCGCCAACCTCGTTGCGCCTTAAGTTTGACTACAGTACAGTACAGATTTTGTTAATCTCGCAGAGTTGAGATGGAGTCATTAACTTATTCTCAATCTTCTCTGATGCGTATCAACCATAACATCTAAAATTGTGCTTTGGCTTTAACATCGTTTGAATTGCTCTGGGTGAGTTATTTTAGGCGACCAACTGATGTTCATTGGAGAAATTTGTTATATGCAAACAATGGGTGTTGTCCTTTGCATTTTGGCAACCATGGCTTGTCGTCACCATGGAGGATAATCTTTTTGATGGGAATGATATCCGTTGCTTTGGCCTTTCTTTAATAACCTTAGATTTGCTCCTCAGTGTCTTTACTGATCGAAAAGTTAAAATTAAATATATTCAATTTCATGTAGTTAAAATTATAAAAAAATAAGGACAAAAAGCATTTAATGTAGTGGTTCTACTGATACAGCTAATGGCAAATTCATGGTCTTATCGACATAATAATTTTTGCAATCTGTTGGGGTAACAGATTCCATGAAATAACCCGTACGCAAAATATCACCGTCGCAGGTGGGCTTGAACTTCGTTCTGAACGATGTGAGAGTCCGATAAGAGAGAGCAAACGGAGTCTAGTATTTGCTGAAGAAAATACAATGAACTGCTCAAACGTATAATACAAAACGCTATTTTTTATTTTCTAGGTTTTCCACAGACATATTTTACTGCAGAGTTTAGCCCGTCAGGAAAATTCATCGTAATAACATCACTTGGACCCGATGTACCATTCGTAGGCATTTATGAGTGGAACTATAAAAATGGTAAAATTTAATATACTACAAAATGGACATCTAGGAAGTAAAATACATTTTTTTAATTAGATGAAATCAAAATTAAATTGCATGTAGAATGGGAAAATAATACTGATATAAAGCACTATCTAGCTAATATAAATGTGCCTGAAATTGAATATCATAATTTTGATATTGGAGATGGGTTTACAGCCAAAGCAGTACTTCAGTTGCCTCCTGGAATAGATAAAAGCGGACCTACAAAATATCCCCTTTTGGTTGACGTATATGGGGGCCCTGATTCTAATACAGTATATACTCTGTTATTTACTTAAACTCTGTTGATGTCACATACTTTTAGGTAGTGGATAAATGGTCCTTAGATTGGGGCTCGTATCTAGCGACAAACCGATCAGTTATATATGCAAAAATTGATGGCAGAGGTTCTGGACTACAAGGAGATAAACTTTTACATTCAATTTATTTGAAATTGGGAACATATGAAGTATTTGATCAAATAAACGTTACAAAGTAAGTAGATAAACAAAAATTATATACATATTTACTACGGCCCTTGTGTATAGCACACATATAAGTGTCAATGTGTACACGCCTGTTGATCTTATATTTATTTAAATGTTAATACTATTATATGAACAGGAACACTATGTGCTTTCTAAATACTAAGGCTATTCATGAAAACGTGTACGTTTACACATTAGGTATACTCGTATATTTACGAGGCTTGTTTGATGAACGCACCTATGTTGACATGAGGAATATAAACGATGTAATTCATCAACTGTTCAAACTGGATGTGAATTTTTAAATTACTAAACTGAAAAATTCCAAAAAAGGGTAAAAAATAAACTACATAATTCACCTTGCACTTAAAAAATCAAAACAGCTAATAATATGATGCCGAATTGGCATTTGCATATTTTACACATATCAGTGTTATGCAGTTTACACAGCAAAACTTTAGCCTAAACTTATCTAGTGTGCGTATTTCACTTTCCATACAAATTTGGACAGTTAATTTACGAGGTGGTAAACTTATACGATTTACGCGGCTTACTAGGGTTTTACATGTTTTCATGAATACCCCTACTATATAATGCTTAGGTTTAAAGTTTCCAGTTTCCAAAATTATCAAACGAAATTAAAAAATTGTATCTCCAATTTTTCTAAAATGATAAGTTTTGTTGGTTATTAATACGTAATTTTGATGAACTTCTCTGTATCGGATGATGCTGGCTAACACCGATATTCCTGTTATTAGAGTATTTCTAGCCACAGCTTGTAACAAGAGCTCATAGCACTCATCGCTTGAGTCTCTTCGTGACTGCTGACAGACAAACTTTTGGTATCAGACTCGTGTTATCAGACTTTTAAAATTGTTTTTTATGTGGTAGTTCTAAGCTCGGGAATCATTCTTTGTAGCGTGCGCGGGAGAATCTGGTGTTGGGGGTAAAATATTACCTTGAAGGCAGGCGAGTTTTTATTTCAATGAAACAGCCAGTTTGTCAGTACTGCTACATTCTTACGATGGCTCGAGGGTTGATGGTGGAACAAACGGCGCCCTCATCAATAAGTTTAAGGGCCCTTTACTTTATCTAATCACGCCAAGGTGGTTTTCAAAGCGCCCCCAAAATGAGAGAGTTGTTGTAGAGAAGAGGCCTAATATAGGACTTGTATATGACAGCACGGGCCGATTGGCTGGAGGAGGAATGTGCACCTCTTGAGAAATCCCAAGCCTTGGGACGCTTGTTTGGCGATTTGAAATATGTGGTCATCCCATCGCAAGTCTGGCTAATATCACGCCTAAGATGTTAAGGGATGGGTCGGCCATTAGTTCAGCACCATCCACTGACATAGAGAGGTGTTACAAGTTATTAGTAATAGGACAGAACTGTGTTTTGGAAGCATTGAATTCGACCCGATTCTGAGTCCTGAATCGATAATTATTTCAGTTTATTCAGTTAGACGTTACTTCGTGATGATATATAAAGATGGGGTACACAAGATTAGGTAGGGTTTGAAGTTGGGGCATCCAGTATTACCTTAATTGAACGGCCGAAAGGAAATTCTCAATCCAGTTCTATAGGACTGACTCCATACCAAAAGCTTGGAGTTTAGCTAACAGGGCTGATTGCCATACTCGATCGAAAGCCTTGGGGTTAACTGGAGCAACCAAAGTAGACTCGATGTAAACTTTGGTTGAGGTTACTAAAGACTAAACTAAAAGATCGCCTGCATATCTTTGTTGTCTGAACCAGTACTGTTTGCCGTATATAATTAGGTTGGATTCAAGATATCGCATAAGCTTTATATTGATTATCGTCTCCATGGTTTTGGATAGAATAAAAGTAATTACTATTTGGCAATTGGAGGAGTTGATGGAATCACTTTTTCGGTATGGGCTATGAATATGGGTCAATTTTCAAAAGTCTGGATAAGCTCAGGAGAAATATGATAAGGGCAAAAACTTTTGCGCAGAGGATTAACCCAAGGGCAGACGCGTTTATTTAAAACGATAGCGGCTATATTTTCAGGTCTAGTGGATTTGTTGGTATCGAAGCACCTATATACCTTGCGAGTTCTGAAGAAGAACCTGTCTATTGACTATGTGGAATACTTGGAGGCAGGGGTGGCATAGCAGTGGCCGGCAAAGAAGAATTTGAAGGGAACAAACTGCTAACAAATTTTCCTTGGATTTGCTGTCTCTTATCACCTTACCCTTGTAGATAAAAGAACGAGTTGTGGATGTTTACTCCCAGCGATTGCGTTAAGGAGTTTACTATTAAACTTTTTGTCAAATGAGGTTTTGATTTAGATAATGGTGGATTTGCAGGAATTTCATAGTTTTATATACTCTCAACGGAGCAATTTAATCGAACGCTTGTTCGCTCTGAATACGGCATCTTTAATTTTGATTGCGTTCAGGCATACACAATTAAACCATCTATTTAGCCTAGGCTTCACAGATTCGGTAAAATTGGGAATGAACAAATGCATTCCTGCCCGTATGATCCTGAACCCTACGGATTGGAAAAACTTCATAAGCCCCAGCCAATTGGCCTTCCCATAAAGCCACACAGTTCTCTTAGCTGGTTTTGGCGAAGTAGGAAATTTGTATGGGAAGTTATTTGTCCCAGGAACATTGGGCATAGTTTGAGCCCAGATCCGAATTAATACCTTTTGATTGCCATAAGTTCACGGGGAGTTTATTTTCTGGCAGACTTTCTTTTACGATAATAAGCTTTTCTATTTTCTTAGTGAATTTTTGCTATTTCGGACCTTGATCGTTGCCTTTTATCTGTACGATTACCTTCGAATTCTTGAATTAGGGGCCGTCCATAAAGGACGTCACAGTTTTTCAGAGGATTTTTTACTCCCCCTCCCCTCATGTCACAAATGGTCACATTTTTTCAGACCCCCCCCCCCTCCCCAATGTCACGTCACAAAATTAAAATCGAAAATTACAAATTGTTGCGGTTATTAACGTCATTATCATGTGGTAAATAAATAGCCGTAAAAACAAATAGGATTCATAGCCATTAATAGAAACATTTATTTATGTACTGGAAAAAAAGGTAAAAGTGCAGTGAAATTCAAAATAGTGAAATTCAAACCGACATTTTTTGTGTAGTAAAAAATGCATGAATTTTTTTTTCGAGTTTGGCATCGTTTCACCAGCAAAAATACGAATTTGTACCAATTTATTTCTCTCCATGTAAATTTCGATAATTTATTCACAAAACTAGCGAAAATGGTTGATTGGTACTTACAATTTTAAACAATATATGTCGGTTCGCAGAAGACTAGATATTTTCTAGAGCTAAAGCTGTTAAATCATTGCAAAGAGAACGAAACATGTGAAAAGTGCGAAAATAAACCGAGCGAAAATCGCGAATGATCAACAACACGAAAATGAAGCCCACGATATTTGAAGGTTGGAAATCGCTGAATAACTCGAGTTGTCAAACTAAACTATGTAGCATATTAGGGTTTGAATTCAAATTATTACTCAACTGGAATTATTATTCCGGACGTCACATTTTCATGAAACCCCCCCCCCCTCCCTGTCACAAATGGTCACATTTTGCTAGACTCTCCCGCCCCCCTCAAGCCGTGACGTCCTTTATGGATGGCCCCTTACTACGTCTATAGATTCTAATATTTGAAGTTCTATTTCGCTTCGCATCTTTCTTTGAAAGGTAGTTCGATAAGCTTTCGTTTCGTCAAACGATTTGTAAGTGCCTTGTGCAACTGTGGTACATGCTTACTCTCTAAAAACGAACCACTAACTATTCACTGGCTTCCAGTGGAAATTCACTGGTTGAACCATTGCTTAGTCACCAATAGGAAACAGTAAAATTTCACTAGTGGAACCAGTAAAAAAAAGTGGGTGTGTGTACTTATGTACGCGCATCAGAAGTTATACTTCTTTGGCGTGATTTAAGACTAATGTTTAATTTGCATGCAAATAATTTATTGGATTTTTTTATTATTTGCGTGTAGGGAATCCAATCCCGCATCAAAATCTCAATCCCGCAAGCCCGCGGGATCGAGGTCATCAATCCCGCGGATCCGCGGGATTTGCGGGACTGCGAAAAAAATCATAGATTTTGTTCTAAGTAGTAATATTCATGAATTTATGAAGTATTGCATGAAAGAAAAGTGTATTGTATGTCAAACAAACTATACTTTAGTCTGTCAAACAAAATATTCAGGCCAATTCTGAACTATGCTGGAATTGATCAGCTGGAATTTTCTTACATAGTAGCATGAATTGTAATTTCGAAATTACTCTCCGTTACAGGGCCGTATTTGGTTTCTCGAGTCGATGAATCGACTCGACAAAAAAAGCTTGTGGAAGTTTTATATTTGGCATTACGACCGAATTGACAGATAAGTGCGGCCAAACAAAAGCATCAAATTGTGTGATAATACTCCAAGTTCAGCAAACCACTTATATTTAATTAAAATAGAAACTTTTTGTATGCCTAAATTGGACATTTTAGGCCGGTGAATACCTGGATATATCCACGTATATAAATATCATGGATATTTCGTTTTCACCGACCGCGATTTTCGGGGCTTGGATAAAGTTAATACCAGTTCAACCTGGTAATAAGTTTATCCGCCAATTTCTGACCTCTGAAATTTCGAAATTTCAAAATTGAATAAAGCTGTGAGTGAAAATTAAAAAAATGAGTCCATTTTTGACAAAAAGTTAGTTAATGATGACATTCAATGCTATCTGATATGAACTTTTTATCTATAAACAGTTCCCAAAAAAACCTTCAAAATTTTCATCATTTTGTCAATATAGATTTAGCTAGTTAATGAATTTACAAATATAATTACTTTGAAAGAGGTGTAAGTCCACTTTCCTTCGGCAAAGACATAAATTTCTGGACATTCTTAACTTTCAAAATATGCCGAGTTTGGAACTATCGAGACGTCCATAAGAAAAAAATTACTGTATATTCCTACAGATTATTATACCATCACACAACAATGCCGAAAACGTAAAAAGTTTATTTTACATGAAATGGAACGATATTTGTTTCGACGATACTAATAGTTTAGTAGTTAGTTCTAAAAAGACGGAAAAAATAGTTAATGTGAAGAGGTAACTTGGCTGAAGATATGTTGGATAAGGTTTTTAAAAAACAAACCATATACAATGCTGTATAAAACTTCATTTGATGAAAATGGGGAGTTTAAAAAATTAGATTTATCCCCCACACTTGGAAGACCAAGAAAATTTGAAAATAAAATACTACCACCTTCATATCCATCCATCGTACCCCAAAAATTCAACGATATAATGGATCTATTACCTTATATTCCTTCAGTACCTATATCTTGGCTATTTTCTCATAATGAAAAAATTGAAAATGAAACATATTAATATAAAGTTGTAATTAATATAATATAAATGGCATTACCTGAAGAAATATTGGAATAAAACCTTTTTACTTTGTTTTTTTAACATATTTAATAAAAATTTCATAAGAAAAATTGCTTTGATTCAATTGAAATCCCATATTTAATATTTCATCAATGCACGGTTTTCATATTTTGTTGACTTTGAAAGTAGTGAAAGTCCATTTGAGATTATCAAAAGTATAAATTTCTTTTAAGTAATTCTTTAAAAACGATCCCATTATAAAATTGAATCAATTTAATATTTAAAAAACATAAAATGAGCGTATTAACATATACCAATATTTTTTAATCCATTCAAACGCAAACCCTTAAATATCTCCATATCATATAAAGTGGACTTACACCACTTTCAAAGAAAACGGCTCAAATACTGAAACAATATGAATGAATTTGTAATTCTATAAAAATTTTAAATTGGTATATTTGCTTTCCGTGAATAGCAAAATATATCCGTAGAATTGTACGGGATAAGAAATAACCGAGAATATATCCATCTCGATGAATTCTAGCCTTAATAAACGTCAAACGACTTGATCCACACGTATAAAGCACGATGAGGTTGTCGATATCGTGTTGACAAATGCCAATTTTTATTTATCGACATAAATCAGAAACCAAATACGGTCCCAACAGAGTTTATGCTACCGATGTAAGAAAATTCCAGCCTATTCAATTCCAGCGTAGTTGAGAATTGGCCTGAATACTTTGTTTGACTGATTCAGTACTTTGTTTGACAAACAATACAATTAGCCGCAAAGGTACGCTCAATTCACGTGGAGCATCCCCGGTCGTAGACGTAGTGTTACTTGACATTGATCACGTTCATATACACGCACAGCATATAAATTGTTAATACTTTGCAATACTGTTAGTATTTCTCTTAGTCCCGGTTTCTTTAACAGGTCATTCTACTGCTCAAATCCCGCGAATCCCGCATGTCTAGTCCCGCATTTCTGATCCCGCAAAAATGGTGCGGGATCCCGCATTTGCGGGATCCCGCGTTCGCGGGATTGGATTCCCTATTTGCGTGCGTTGGCAGGTGGAAGCATCATGATGCCGACACGCTCCAGCCTGTCGGTTCTTTTCAGCAATGCTTCACCAGCTGGATCAGCTTTTATCTACCTGCTAATACTACCGATATTTCTAAGCCTTACTCTCTTCCTTTTGGTTTCTTTGCGCCTTACCTGCTGATGGAGCATATTTAGCGTCTCCTCCACTTTATTCTTTACAACATCTGATGTCACCATGTAGTCTATGATGTTCTCTACTATGAGTCGTGCCTGAGCTGTCGCTTGCAGAGCAGCAGTTTGCTCGGCTAATATCGGGCATTCCAAAAGGACATGCTCTGTGTCTTCTATCACATTTAGGAATGCCGGGGACAGCGAAGACATCTTGCTCGAACCGATGGAGGTATGCTCTGGAACACACATGTCCACTCAAGAACTGTGCGAGGTCGTAACTCATCTCTCCATGCTCTCCCGTGACCCTTCCCTCCACATTTGTTATGAGCCTGTGGGTCCATCGACCTTGAGTAGATTTACTCCACCTCCTTTCCACTACTGAAATAAACGTCACTTCTAAAATATGTTCAATTCCCTAGATTCTTCTTATAATAGTTACTCAATTGAATTGAGCAGCTTTAGGTAACTGAAATATGATACGTAGTGCCTTTGAACTATTTTGTTTTGGTGGACTTGGACTTGGAAACACATTTTCTAGACAAATTGTTCTTATCTACAGAGGTTATACAGGTTTTTATGCGCCCCATGTTTTTATTTTAGTCTGTTAAAAGTCCCAGAATATTACTTAATTGGCTGACGCAGCGACACAAAATGCCCCTTGGCAAAAAACATGAGAAGACAGCACTGCTACTATTCCAGAAGGTCCATGATCGTGCTCTAATTATTTTCTAGTTTTTGGTACAGCAGATTTAAAATAAAACCATTTAACTTAAAAGTTTTTGAAGTTATACTTCTTTAGGCGCGTTTTGAAAATATTATGAGAGTGAATTTTTAGGAATCGAGACGCAACGCGAGACGCAACGGAGAATATAGGCGAAGGGGTATGGACGGCGAGCATTTCAACTCCCATTCTTTAGCTGATGTCTGTTCACGATGTCGATGGGTGAGGGGGTTTTTATCCTGAGGCTATGGAGGGATATAAATTTCTTGTACGATTCATCAGCTAAGCGAAGGTTTGGGTTTTTTGTAGGCATGAAGATTCGTAGACGATTTTACTGTGCACGGCGTTGCTGGGTGAAGGGTTCTGTCGCGAGGCTATGGAGGGAAATCCGATCCGTGTTCTATTCATCACCTAAGCGCGAGTTTCTAAGGGCCAGTTTTACACCAGCCGACTTTTTCAGAAGATTTTTCTTGGTTGTTTGTCGGCCCGTGTGAAACTGGCCAAGATAATAATAAAGCTATAAGGCAACTGTACAATAAGCGATAATTATTTACTGTTTTACTAATGATTTTGAATGGTTAAAACTTAATATAATTACTCAATCAGAAATTAGTTTGAATATATAATACAAAATATTTACTGTTATTATTTGGGAAAATAAAACAATGAACAAGATATTAATGCTTTTATTTAGCTTAACCTCGTATATTTGTTTGGGTAAAATCTTGCGACAGCTTTTTTAACAACTTCTACTAAACCGATTATTATGAAACTTTGCACACACATTGAGCTAACGTGTCAGTGCAATCTGACAATTTTGAAAAAAATCAAGGTTGCGGTTCCAAGATGGCGGACGAATTTTTCAATTGTGTTCCGATTCCATGGAAAATCGTCATGTGTGGCCCAAAAGTCCCCCCGATACCGATTTTCAATGGATTCAGAAAACATTTCCAAAATTCATCTGCCATATTGGCGCCGCCATTTTGAATTTTTAAAATTTGACCACAGAATCGTCATTTGTGGCCCTAAAAACCCCCCGATGCCGATTTTTAGTGGATTCAGAACACATTTCCAAAATTCATCCGCCATATTGGCGCCGCCATTTTTAGTTTTCTAATTTTGACCACAGAATCGTCATTTGTGCCCCTAAAAACCTCCCGATACCGATTTTCAATGGATTCAGAACACATTTGCAAAATTCATCCGCCATATTGGCGCCGCCATTTTGAATTTTCAAAATTTGACCACAGAATCGTTATTTGTGGCCCTAAAAACCCCCGATGCCGATTTTTAATGGATTCAGAACACATTTCCAAAATTCATCCGCCATATTGGCGCCGCCATTTTTAATTTTCTAATTTTGACCACAGAATCGTCATTTGTGGCCCAAAAACCCCCCGGATACCGATTTTCCATGGAATCGGAACACAATTGAAAAATTCGTCCGCCATCTTGGAACCGCAATCTTGATTTTTTTTCAAAATTGTCAGATTGCACTGACACGTTAGCTCAATGTGTCTGCAAAGTTTCATAATAATCGGTTTAGTAGAAGTAGTTAAAAAAGCTGTCGCAAAATTTGACCCAAACAAATATACGAAGTCAAGCTAAATAAAAGCATTAATATCTTGTTCATTGTTTTATTTTCCCAAATAATAAGAGTAAATATTTTGTATTATACATTCAAACTAATTTCTGATTGAGTAATTATATTAAGTTTTAACCATTCAGAATCATTAGTAAAACAGTAAATAATTATCGCTTTTTGTACAGTTGCCATATAGCTTTATTATTATTTTGGCCAGTTTCACAGGGGCCGACAAACAACCAAGAAAAATCTTCTGAAAAAGTCGGCTGGTGTAAAACTGGCCCTTAGAAACTCGCGCTTAGGTGATGAATAGAACACGGATCGGATTTCCCTCCATAGCCTCGCGACAGAACCCCTCACCCAGCAACGCCGTGCACAGTAAAATCGTCTACGAATCTTCATGCCTACAAAAAACCCAAACCTTCGCTTAGCTGATGAATCGTACAAGAAATTTATATCCCTCCATAGCCTCAGGATAAAAACCTATCGACATCGTGAACAGACATCAGCTAAAGAATGGGAGTTGAAATGCTCGCCCTCCATACCCCTTCGCCTATATTCTCCGTTGCGTCTCGCGTTGCGTCTCGATTCCTAAAAATTCACTCTCATAATATTTTCAAAACGCGCCTAAAGAAGTATAACTTCAAAAAGAAAAAAGCTTTTTTCTTGCGTGAGTGTCGTTTTCCCAAGCGAGCCCCCAACAAAGCACTGAAATGCTGCTTACCCTCCGTGATCAAACAAGAGCCGATTTATTGAGTATTATAAATGGAACCCTTGACAGCCATGAAGATAATTGCCTAGAATATGAGACATCTATTTTTTCACTAGTTGAAACAGTGAAATTATAATTCACTGGTTGAATCAGTAAAATTTATACCAATACCTGTGACACACTATACTTTCATTATGATGGTAACTTTCATTAAGATGGACAAGGAAATGATGGATTGACACATTACACTTTACCTTAATACCTGTGACACACTATACTTTCATTATGATGGTCAGGGGCGGCGCTTTCATAGGTGCGAGTGGTGCACTCGTACCGGGCGCTATTGGACGGGGCCGCAGTTTCAGATATTAAGTTTTAAAAATTAAATTAAAATTTTCAAAAAAAAAAAATTGAAAGTGTTCCTGTGACTTTATTTTCATATATCCATATTTTCATGGAATTCATATTTATTATCACGATTTAGTTTTCTAGTTTATTTTCCCGATAAAATATTCTATATTTCAGGCGCAAGAAATTAACAAATTTATCCAATTTCTATCCCAGTGCTTTCTCATGCAAGAAAATTTTACTTCCCGTCGTACAGGCACACCCGAGATTATCGCTTCGAGATTTTCATATAATTTCTGCCCACAGTTTTTACCCGAAAAGATTTTACTCAATCAGAAGTAAAAATTCAGGAGAAATATCCACCAAATGAGAGAAAAATCTTTCATTCAACCGATGTTCTCTAATTTAAACTTGAGATGTAAATACTAATTAAGCAATGGAATGAGCGAGACGAACCTTAAAATAATCTCATTTTCACCACGCTGGAGCACTTTTTAAAAATTTTGTAAAATGCACCATATCAACTCACACAAAGGAAAAAATTGTTCCGATGGCTCTGTATTGCGTATTGCTGTTTACTGTGATTGATGTAAACTGTAGGGCGCTGTGGGTGCACTTTTAAATCTTGTTCCAAGATTTGTTAAAAGAGGTAAATGAACGAAATGATAGGAGCAAAATCCCTTGTGGTGAGAATCGCTCTTTTTTGTTTGTTCTTTGCTCTTTTTTGTTTGTTCCCTTATTATCTAACAAATTAATATGTAGACTTTTTTCGCGTTATTATGGTGCAATTTAAAGCTTTGTGCCTGTTTAGAATTTTTTTTTCTCTAGAAGAATTTATGAAGAGTAAATTAGGTGAAATATTTTTATTAGTTTCCAAACTTTGAAAGTGGTGCAGTGCAAGTTATCTTAATAATATTTAAAATAATATATAGTTTTTTTAATAATATTTAGTGATAAATTTTTAAAATATACGTAGATAATATAAATATTTGCATTTTGGTGTTAATTTGTTTATTTTTTATTTTTATTTACCGATAAAACGATAAATATTTTACTGTGCCGTGAATTGTGAAAATGTTACCGGGCAAACGTAAGTTATCGGGGTGCGAATTTCGAAAAAAACGTAAGTTTATTGAAAATTTAAATAAAAGGCAGTCAGGTGCGATTGTCCAATTTATATCTAAAGATGTAGTTGAAGGTAGTCAGGTAAATTCTCAAAATATTTCCCTGCCTACGAATGATCCAAATTTTCACGAACGCCATTCTGAAACTGTTTCGTTAGGAGTAGTACAAGAATTTACAGGTGCACTCTCTAAAAACGAACCAGTGACTATTCACTGGTTTCCAGTGAAAATTCACTGGTTGAACCATTGCTTAGTCAACCAATAGGAAACAGTGAAATTTCACTGGTTGAATCAGTGAAATTTACGTAAAAAAGAGAAAAAAGCGTTTTTCTCACGCGAGTTTCGTATCTCATGCGGGCCCCCATCAAAGCACTGAAATTCTACTTGGCCTCCGTGATCGAACGAGAGAGGGTTTATTGAGTATGCTAAATGGAACCCTTCACAGTCATGGAGATAATAGAATATGAGTAACATATATTTTTTCACTGGTTAAACCAGTGAAATTAAAATTCACTGGTTAAATCAGTGAAATGTTTACTAATTCATTTTTAGAGAGAACTTTTTACTGGTTTAATTAGTAAACAGACGCAAATGCACTGGTTTTCTAGTGAAATTATTGTTTACTGAATGAACCAGTGAAATTTTCAGAATTCCCCATTACGAACAAGAGAAAATTTAACCCAAAGTATTACAGTAGATCAATGCAAAATGGTGAAATAGTTAATAGATCTTGGTTGGTTTATTCAATTTCTAAAAATTCCATTTTTTGCTTTTGTTGTAAACTTTTTTCAAAATTAAAAGAAAATAGTTCACTTTCTAGTTCGGGATATAATGATTGGAATCATATAGGAAGGCTAGTCAAAGAACATGACAACAGTTCAAGCCATATGGAAACTTTTAAATGTTGGAGGGAACTAGAATTAAGACTGAGGGTTAATAAGACAGTAGATTCTTCGTTGCAAAAAGAAATGTCTAAGGAAGTTCAGTACTGGCGAGAGGTTTTAAGGCGACTTATAATATGCGTACAGTTTCTTGCGGAGCAGTCATTAGCTTTTAGAGGGCGGTCTGATGTTTTATATGAAAGAAATAATGGCAACTTTCTGAAACTTGTAGAATCCATTAGCAAATTTTATATAGTTTTATCGGAGAATTTACGTAAGATATCTAATAGGGAATCCCAAAATAAATATTTGAGTAAGGATATTCAGAATGAATTAATAGATATTATATCGAGCACAGTTAGACGAAATATTTTAGATATGGTTAAAGCAGCAAAATATTATTCTATTATTGTAGATTGCACCCCAGATGTTAGTCGTCAAGAGCAGCTAACTTTAATTATTAGGATTTTAAATAAAAAAGGTAATCATTTCGAAATAAAGGAGTTCTTTTTAGGGTTTTTAGCGACATTGGATTCTACGCGGGCAGGGCTGACAGAATTAGTTTTAGATGAGTTAAATAAATTAGGTCTTTCTTTAAATAACTGTAGGGGGCATGGTTATGATAACGGATCCAATATGAAAGGTAGTCATTCTGGAATGCAAGCACGCATCCGATCCATAGAGCCTAGAGCATTTTTTGTTCCTTGCGCGTCGCACTCAACAAACCTAGTTATTTCAGATGCTGCACATTGTTCTTTAGACGCTATTTCTTGTTTTGATACTATTCAAAATTTATATGTTTATTTCTCCAGTTCGGTTAAAAGATGGGATGTTTTGAAAAAACATGTAAAATTATTAACTCTTAAGCCGCTTAGTGATACCAGGTGGGAGAGTAGAATAGACGCCTTAAAACCACTAGTTCGTCAATTAGATGACGTCTACGAGGCGCTGGTAGAACTCGCTCAGGAAGGGGAATCCGTATCGAAACATACAGCAGAATCTTTAGGAAATAAAATTACTGAGTATAAGTTCATTTGCTCTATAGTAATCTGGTATGATATTTTAGAAAAAATAAATATAGCCAGTAAATACTTACAAAGCCCAAATATCTGTTTATCTGCTGCAGTTGATATTTTAAACTCCACAAAAGGCTTTTTGATAGATTTGCGATCAGAAGCAAAATTTCAGGAATTTATCGAAAAAGCAAAGCAAATTGCTACCAAATTAGAAGTGCCTTGTGTATTTCCAGCTTCTTCGTCCTTGCGATCCAGACGAAAGAGGCCTCTTTTTTCATATGAGGGAATAGATGAAGTAATTGTAGAACCCGTGGAAAGTTTTAGAGTAGAATTTTATTTTAAAATTTTAGATCAGGCAATTAACTCTATTACTGAAAGGTTTGAGCAATTAAATACCCATAATGATATTTTTATGATTTTATATGATATACATAGTTTACGTTCTCATTCCCTAGTGACAATTAAAGAGAGCTGTCAAAATATGGGAAAAGCTTTAAGTGCTCATGGTAGGTCAGATATTAGTAGCTCTGATTTATTTGACGAATTACGAATGCTTGCTACGTTAGTAAAGGAAAATAGTTACCCCATTGATGTGTTAGACTACATTTTTCAAAATAATGTAGTAATTTCTTTAAAAATTCTTCTCACATTACCTGTGACCGTAGCATCCGGCGAACGTAGTTTCTCAAAACTGAAGTTATTAAAAAATTTCTTAAGATCCACAATGGGGCAAGAAAGGTTAACGGGATTAGCAACAATTTCAATTGAAAGCGACCTTGTTGAAAATTTGGATACTTCTAATATAATTGAAGAATTCGCTAAAATTAAAGCGCGTCGCGAGAACTTCACGGCCCAGTGAAATAAAAAATTAATTTTATTTAATTTAAATGTACTTAATGCTTTAATAATTATTGTTTGGAATACGCTTGATTTCGTAACTTTTATTCTAATCGAATGCTTATTTTATTGTGCAAATTATTAGTTAGTAAAAGGAATTCGGGTTGAATTTTAAATATATGCATGGCTTTGGAATAGTAGTTTATTTTAATATAGTTTGCTCGAATTTCTTTCGAGGATTAGGCCTACCGGGGAACCTCGCTAAAAAATACGCATCTGATGTCTTACCTCCTGGGTGATGTGGAAAAGGGCAAATCAGCATATATATACTTATAATATATACACCTTGTTTTGCCAATTTATTGTTGTATTAACCTTAGGAAAGACTTCTACGCAAACTATTTATCCCATCCACAGAGTATTTGTGTCCTTTTCCATTCTCCTTCACTGCGATCAAAAATTGAGTGCTTAAGGGGCGCAATATGGCATACTGCACCGGGCGCAAAAAAACCACGCGCCGCTCCTGATGATGGTAACCTTCATTATGATGGTCAAGGAAATGATGGGGTGACACATTAAACTTTACTTTCATTTGCATCTTGCATATCAAGTGAGGATATAAACCTGCGTATTTTTTGCTTTAATTTTAAGTTGTTTTATTTTGGAATATATAAAATAATATTTTTTAAAGTAGTACAGAAAGCATCCTTGCAAATTGTGGCTTAACTAACGTCAAATCAAATTATTTTATTTTAAAATGTAGTTTCCAATTTTCCAACAGATGTCACTTAACCGAAAATACAGTCCAAATGAAAGTAAAATACTTTCATTTTGGACTTTCATTATGTGGGTTTTTGCCACGATAATGAAGGTTACTTTCATTATGATGATATATGTGTCACAGGTATAATTTGCATCTGGCATATCAAGTGAGTATATAAACCTGCGTGTTTTTTGCTTTAATTTTAAGTTGTTTTAATTTGGAATATTTAAAAAAATATTTTTTAAAGCAGTAAAGAAACATTCCTTGAAAATTGTGGCTTAACTAACGTCAAATCAAATTATTTTCTTTCAAATTGTAGTTTCCAATTTTCCAACAGATGTCACTTAACCGAAATTACAGTCCAAATGAAGGGAAAATTCTTTCATTTTGGACTTTCATTATGGTGGGTTTTTGCCACGATAATGAAGGTTACTTTCATTAAGATGGTGTATGTGTCACAGGTATAATTCATTTTTAGAGAGAACTTTTCACTGATTCAAGAGACGCTAATGTACTGGCTTTCCAGTGAAATTATTGTTTACTGGGTGAACCAGTAAAATGTTCACTGGTTCATTTTTAAAGAGTATACGATTTCATTGGATCATCTATTTTTGTCTGAATGTCAATTATGGTCTTATTAATTCTTTCTACTTGACTATTTCCATGAGGTACACCGGTAATGGCATGTATGTGCTGAATACATGTAGGTTCAAAATTAATGATAATTAAAAAGAATTATTATTATTTCAAACTATAAATATTTATTATTATAATCAACTCCGATTATGCGCTTATTTTAGACAGCTTATTTTAGACAATATTATTAATAAAAGATACGATTTCGATCTACGTCCACGTCCACGGCGTTTTTGTTCCAGTCGGTGACGGATCTGTCTCCCAGATTACTGATAACGGCTAATCCATGTTATATTCGTTAGAGGTCATTCGGTGTTATTGTCTGCAACCCACAATCGGCCATCCTACTTATTCATCTGCCCCAGATGAATTTTGAACGTCTTCAGACACTTCTTCGCCCGTATCCAAATCCTCTTCCACCCAAGGCTTGAGTTTATCTGCGCTGACATCCGTAGTCTTTGGGCCTTCCTGTTCGCCCACCTTCTCCATTTGGTAGCGATCAAAACCTTTTATAGTCGTGATTCTGTAAGGGCCAAGAAAGTACCCCGCAGTTTTTGTTCCGGAAACGGCTTTCGGTCGATCTTTATTTATTTATTTATTTATTTCTATTTTTTAACACTATACAATTAAGATCTACGGGTCTTTTAATATGTATAGGCTATACACAAAAAGGTGATATACAAAGTAGAAAAGAAATAATAACATTACAAAATTAATAAAACAAATAAAAAAGAATACATAGTAAACAAATATTGAAACAAATTTACTGTGCAGAAAAATGCTTAAATAAAATTGCTTTGAAATTTCTACTACTGCTGCTTCGTCTTACATCTAATGGTAGGGAGTTCCACAACCTAATAGCACGAACAAAGAACTGTTTTTCAGAAATGCTGTACTTAATGACAGGCACAATTAGAGTTAACGCTCTTGTGGAGTTCGCGAAATTAATTCTATCGTACAGGTACTTTGGTTGCTTTAGTAAAATAATTTTATTTAGGAACCAAACAGTTCGGAAATCAAAATATGAGGATAACGTACATCCAAACACAGATCTGACATATAATGAGACATGGTCGAAACGCCTAATATTGTACACATAACGAACGCAGGAATTAAACGCAACATTAAGTTTATTCAAGACAATAGAGACAGACTTACAAAACAATTCACATCCATATGTCAGCATTGGTGCAATAAGTGTTTTCACCAGCAAGAGTTTAGTATTCCGTGGAGTAAAATAAGCAGAAACAGATAGTTTTCGTAGAACAGCATATACCTTACTAACAAGAGAGTTAATGTGATTACACCAAGATAGTGTATTATCAAATATTATACCCAGGTTTTTTACATAGTCTTTATAGGGCAGGACAGCGCCGTTAAGGATTACACTAGGTAATTCACTGCTGTCAACACCAGACCTGGATATAACAATTACATTTGACTTGTTAGCATTGAGCCTGAGCTTATTATATCCCGTCCATTCATATATGGCATGTAGATCTTCGTTAATTCTAGCTACCGCATCCTCGATCAAACCAATGGGTCTAGAAATATATAATTGAGTATCGTCAGCATATAAATGAAATTTGCAGATCTTAATAATAACCGGAAGGTCATTTATAAATATGGCGAAGAAAAGAGGCCCCAGGATTGAGCCTTGAGGTACGCCACAATTACACTTATATGGGGCTGAAGAACTATTATTACAAAAAACGGATTGTTCCCTAACCTCCAAATATGACTGCACAAGTTTAAGAGTGCTACGAGCAAAATTAAAATTGAGGCCAAGTTTTCCTAACAGCAGCTTATGGTTTACCGTGTCAAATGCTTTTGAAAAATCCAGAAGTACTAGTACTGTAACCATGTCACTCACCATTGCTTTGCGGATGTCATCTGAGATATTCAGTAATGCCGTAACACAGCTATGTTGAGGGCGGAAACCAGATTGATAATCTGACAAAAGTTTATGGTCATTAATATATTTAAATGTTTGAAGATGAAATAGTTTTTCAAACACTTTACTGAGGAAAGGAAGGATAGAGATTGGACGGTATTCAGCGCAGTTAGAGGGACAACTTTTCGGGATAGGAATAACTTTTGCTCTTTTCCAGCTAGACGGAAATACAGACGTTAATATAATTGTATTCAGAATGTGTGTAATGGGAGAAAGTATAAGCGGGAGGATTAATTTAATAAATTTCGGATGTAAGTTGTCCAAACCTACAGCATTTGATTTTATAGAGAAGATAGCACTACCAACATCTTCTATACTAAAAGAGAATATGGTAAACCCAGTTGAGGGAAAGTGTTCAAGAAAATCATTACTAATTTTCTCGTGGTTATCGGAGAGGAATACTTCAGAGAACTTATCATTCATCTCGTTAGGATCTTCTGCAACAACATGCGATTTGGCTTTTCCGAGGCCACAGGTATTCAGATTTCTCCACAGTGCCTTTGTCGGTAGAGAAGAATTAAATTTAGATCTATAATATCTTCTTTTGGAGCACCGAATAAGAAAAGAAGTACGATTACGTAATTGGCGATATTCGTCCCACAACTCTGGTGTTCTAAAGCGTTTCCACCTACGGTAGGCATTATCTCGTGTAGATATAAGTGCACGCACACTAGTGGTGAGCCAAGGGCAACTAGAATCAGCTATTCGACGCGTTTTTAGTGGAACATATTTTTCAAAGAGATAGGACAGTAGACCTTCAAAGTAAAGTAGTTGTTCGTTAACGGATGTCATGGAGTATATTTGATTCCAAAGTAATAATGATCCTTCTAAGAAGATTTCATCTAGACGAATGTTTTTGAAGTCCCTATATGAAAAGAAGCTCTCTGTGTTATTCACTGCTATATTGTACGAAACGAATACAAGGTCATGTCTAGAGAAGGCAGGTACTGCGATTTGGTTACTAGAGGACACCAAGTTAATATCATCCACTATTAGAAGATCCAAAAGAGTTGAAGATGTATTAGTAAAATGAGTTGGATGACTGTTAACAACAGAGAGACCGTAAGTACTTATAATGTCTAGTAGGCTTTTAGCGCAGCTATTTTGGGCAATCAAGTCTGAATTGAAATCCCCGCAAATCAGAATATGGGCATATGAGTGGCAAAGTCCAGCAAGCAGGATATTAAGAGGAGACCAATCAGAAATATGCGGGGGTTTGTAAATTGTACCAACAAGGCACTTACCAGCAACCATATACATTTCAACAAAAATATATTCAATGCTGTCATTATCACCAGATCTTGCTATAACCTTGCAATTAAGATTTCTTTTAACATAGAGAGCTACTCCACCTCCACTTCGAGAAACTCGGTCATTACGAAAAATCGAATAATTTTGAAGCGATATAATTTCGTCTGATATATGCGGCTTCAACCAGGTTTCGGAGATATCAATTATATCAATCAACGAATTTTTAAATAAATCAAGAAACCCTTCCATTTTAGGAACCAGACTCTGGGCATTAAGATGACACATCCTCATCCCTTGACTTCTTTTACAAAAAATATCAAGAAGAATCCTATTAAAATTAATGTTCGGGCAATTCGTTGTGGAAAATTCACTAGTATTTAACGCCATAATGAAATTTATAAAAGTAATAATATCAATAAAGACAGAAGCAGCAAAAGCAAGAGTACATATAAATAAATAGTAAAAGCATTAACAGTAAAACTAAAGCTCAAAGTAAATAATCTGTAAAAATGTACGAAGAAATATACAATAAAAATTAAACAAAAGTAATTAAAATAACATGCAAGAAAAAGAATATTGTTTACATACGCGGAAATTAATACAATTATTTCTATTAACGTTGTTATTAGCATCGGGTTAAGTGATG